>VWZE01024681.1:44137-62961 GCA_013396675.1 Eubucco bourcierii
GGCCACAAAGATGATCAGAGGACTGCAGCAGCTCTCCTCTGAGGACAGGCTGAGAGAGTTGGGGCTCTTCAGCCTGGAGAAGAGAAGGCTTTGAGGAGACCTGATAGTAGCCTTCCAGTATCTGAAGGGGGCTACAGGAAGGCTGGGGAGGGACTGTTGACAAGGCCTTGTAATGACAGGACAAGGGGCAATGGGTTTAAACTGGCAGAGGGGAGATTTAGACTGGATGTTAGGAGGAAGTTCTTTGCAGCGATGGTGGTGAGGCACTGGCACAGGTTGCCCAAGGAGGTTGTGGCTGCTCCCTCCCTGGAGCTGTTCAAGGCCAGATTGGATGAGGCCTTGAGTGAGCTGTACTAGTGGGAGGTGTCCCTGCCTATGGCAGGGGGTTGGAACTAGATGATCCTTGAGGTCCCTTCCAACCTTACCATTCTATTTAATGACTCTATGATTCTATATATATAGTACCTATATTAATATACTATATATTAGTATAAATGAGAGGTTATATTGTAGTTACACCTAAGTGTCCTCTGCAAGCAAGTGCATGCTTGTTTTGTTCAGTGTGCAGACTGACAGAAAGCTGTAACAGCACAAAGCTACAGCTCATGCACCATTCATTAGCAGGGCTAATTAGTTATGTGCTGCACTAGCTCTGGCTACATGGCTTTTGGCCAGAGCAGAGCAAAGGCAGATCTTTTGCTTGCAAAAAGCACATACACACATGTTCTGGTGAAGGATTTTTAAGCCTCATCTTGAGAAAGCATTTTATTCAAGGCAATACTGGAATAGGCTGACACCAGAGGGGTAATCTGTGTTTTAACTTAGTCCTATGTTTTAATCTGCTTTTTTTACTAGTTTGCTATCCTCAATAGAGATAAACATAAGCATGTGCTTTCCTGAGTGGAGCTCTAAGAACATTAGTATGCAGGAGTTCAGACACTGATTTATTTATGTTAGGTCTAGCCTTTATCAAAAAACAGTAGCACAAAGAACAAGCATTATATGAAGCACTGCATTAGAAATTAAATCCTACATAGGTAACAGAGGAAAAAAACCCTTGTACAGTGAGGCTAATTTTATTGAAAATTATCCAATTTAGAGATAAATTTCATATACTTGATTTTACAACTGGTTGGTTGTTTTGAACACAGCTTTGAAAGAAATGGGTAAATGCCTTTTTAAAGGTTCAGGAAAATATCAGTCTTAATCTTTTGCAGCAGCAGTCACTATAAACACATCTGAAAAAAACTGCCATATATATGCCAGAACAGGCAGTAAAAATACTGATTATAGATAAGGAACAGTGTTCCTTCAGGCAAGCATGAGAAAAAAAAACCAACCAAAGCATATTTTTATTTAGGTAATTTTTAAAAAATCAGTTGTACAGGTTTAGCCCATCCTTTTAAGAACATTGACCTAATTCTGAACTATTAAGAGAAATTAAGTTGACTCTATGACATGTACTTAAGACATAGGAGTTTCAATTCAGTGCATCAAAGGAGTCTGATGCCATAGTATTTTTATATTTTGCACAAAGTTTCACTACAAGTATTACGAAATATAATCAGACCACATATTTAAACATAACTTTAAAGCTATTTATAGTCAGAATCTTTTATCCTTAGTTATACAGTGCACCGAGTTCCTATATATGAAGATTGTTTTCATGCTACCTTACAAACAGCATCTGATCTGTAATATTAAAAAAAAATCAGGATCTTTCCTATTAAAAATTATGAAGGCTCAGATGAAAAACTCTTTGAGGTTGTAACATGATTTCATTTGTATAACATTATCTGGTTAAATTACAGTAACTCAGTCTTAGCAATGGTTATTTCCCTAGTGTTAGGCTAAACTACCTTTTGCTTAGCTCTTACTAGGACAAAAAATTCTAAGTGAATCATCTCCAAGACTGCACTTACACACTTGATTACCTTTAAATATGTGAACAGCCCTACTGAGGCTTGTGAGTCAGACCCTCAACTTGTATAAATCGCATGCCCTATTTAAATCAGGAGAGCTGTGGCAGTTTCTATCAGCTGAAGATTTGGCACCAGAGATACAACCCCATGCACAAAGACAAGTATGTGCATTAAGTCTCTTCCTGGACCCCTGAAAGCTATAGAGGTCAGGTAAACTCCATGGGATGAGAAACAGCATTGAGCATTATTGTGTTTAAAGTCATTCCAGACCATTAAACACACATTTTTTATAAAGTCAAGATGAAAAAATATGAATTATTTATTATACCTTAGTTACATTTAAGATGTTGCTGTTCCAAGGCTGGAGGACAGCTGGCTGGTAGTTATGACCACAAGTTACAAATATTTATGATACAAAGCAGAAGACCTTTTAGGGTAATGGAAGCTCAGAAGGCAGCTTTAATGTAGCAGCCTACTTTCTCTGCTCTTCTTGTGACGGCTCCAGAAACCAGCACCCATTAAACTCTATGCATGAGATGGACTTGACAGAATCATTGCTTGAACATTAACTTAGCAGATATAGATGGAAAAAAATCAATAGACAGAGAGATTTTAGGGATGCATAACTTAATAGGAAACTTTAAGAGGGAGACTGACATTTGGACACTTTTTTTTCCAGCACTACAGTGAAAATTTCTGTATTTTTAAGGAAAAATAATGTAAATTATAGTCTGCATGGGCAAAGGAACATAAACAGCCTATGCATATTTGCATCTACATGTTGCTGTCTACTCAGTGGGATGGCAGAACAGGGCATGTATTTGTTTCTATGTCTTCTATGGTCACTTTTGATACAGTTATCTTAGCTTCACATGATTTCTGCTTCCTAATAATCAATCTTGTGAAAAATAACTAACCCCACTTCACAGAGAGATTAGTTTGGATAGCAAAACAGAGGAAATATTTCTGACATCCTTCAAACTGCCACCAACCAAGAACTGAACCTAGGTATTTTACATCTCCACTCTTTAGCCTTAGCTTAAGTGAAAGGCAGCTGATCTCTTAGCACTGCGGCAGATCCGGGGACACCTGGCCCCACAGTCCTCACACCTTCACCCCATCTTGACAAGGCCAGTCGGTAACCAACATGAGGGGAAGAGCGGAGTCATAACCACCACCTAACACCATCAGCACATTGCATCCAAGGTACCTCGTGGCCATGCTAGGCCTTCGCATGATGCTGCAAATGGTCCTTCGTGCTACCGATGCGCATCTGAAGAGGCAGGCGTGCTGAGGCACAGGCAGAAAGACACACCAGCGCGTGAGGGCCGGTTCCAGTGCTCTGCCATCCTCAAAGGGAAGAATTTTTTCCTTAGGTTTACACGGAACCTCCCGTTTTTCAGTTTGTGTCCACTGCCCCTTGTCCTGTCACCGTATATCACTGAAAGGGATCTGGCTCCATCCTTGTCTTTTCGATAAACACTAATAAGATCCTCTCCTCTCTCCTATTCTGCAGGCTAAACAAAGTCCGCTTTCTAAGCCTTTCCTCAAAAAAACAAATGTTCCAACCCCTAATCATTTTAGTGGGTCTCCGCCGGACTGTTCTCAGTAGTTCCTTATCCTTCTTGAACTAAGGAGCCCAGAACTGAACGTAGTATTCCAGAAGAGGCCTCACCAGGTTTCCACCCTGCCCACCGCAGGCACCAGCCCATGAGCATGCTTCCCGCCGCCAACCCCGGACCCCTTCTCTGCTCCGTTCTCCTGACAGGGCTCGCGCTATGCGCAAGGACGGGCCGGCGCACGCACGGCAGCCGCCACTCCGGCGCCACCTGGCGGAAGTGACGCGGTCAATTCGTCTGGTGTCAGCCGGTGGTGTAGCGGTGCAGGGCGGTGGGCACTGGGCACTGCCTCCACGGGCACTGCCTCCACGGGCACTGCCTCCACGGGAACTGCCTGACCGCTCAAGCACCGATCGCAAGCCCTTCGCTGCTGGCGAGAGTTACCGTAGACCGGGGGCGGGGCAGTTTCTGACCCCACCCCGCTTCGGTACCCGCTTCCTGCGGCGCAACGTAGCAGTCGCTTCCTGCTCCTCCCTGCGGCGTGTCGGGCGGGCGGCTCTACTATGGCTGCCCTGGCGGCCCTTTCAAACGCGGCAGCTGGCAGCAGGGGGTAACGTCTGGGGAAGCCTCCCGCCAGCCCTAGGCTGAGCGGGCGGGCGAGGCAGGGCGGGCAGCGGCTTGCGGGGCTGCGTCGGCCCTGGTGTCTTCCCGTGGTAGGCAAGACCGGCAAGCGAGGGGTTTCCCGTCGTCTCAGTTGTTCGGGTGGAAACGAGCCATTTGCTTCCCGGGGTCCGTTTCTGCTCCCTTTCTCTCTCCCAGCCCATGGGGAAAGGGTTGCTCGGGGCCCCGTTGGGCGAAAGCCGTGGGGGGCGGCCGAGCGCGACCGTCGATGCTGGCAGCACCCATGCCCCTCACCGGGCGGGGGCTGAAGCGGGAGGGTGTTTTAGCTCCCGGCCTCTAGGATGCCCACTGTGCCCCCGCCCTCCCTAGGAGCAGGTCTGGCCTTATTCCCCTGCTTATTCCCTCCCTGGGAATCGATGACCTTCCCAGGTACGAGGGGTGAAATTTAGCTCCATTAGCTCTTCGTTTTGAATGCCGTTAACAGCTGAGGAAAGTAGGTTGTCGTCTGGGGGAGAATAGGTCTCCGAAGTTTGTAAAATGTATTTTAAGCCTGATCACGTTTCTGGGCCGCAAAGTGTGATTTGGATGGTAGTGAGTCACCTAGCAACAGTCCGTTTAATCTTGACTCCTCTTTGGGGTCTCATGACTCCGAAATGAGTGTTACTGGTGTGATTAAATCTGCTGTGGCTGTCGTGCAGAGCTGATGCCTGTCTTCTGTATGCTTCAAAGAGTGAAGACATCCCATCTGATTAAAGTGAATGGGTTTAAAGTGGATGGGAGTGTTACCGTGTGACTTGTTTGGTGGGCTGGAGAAATGGAGTAGCTACATGTAATGTAGCAGTCTTTCTGAATCTGAAGCAGTATCCTGTTTCCAGATGATGTCTGCTTTCACAAGTGATTAGAGATAACTGGTTACAAAATGTATAGAGAACGTTCATCCTGTTTCTTGTGTGCATCTCTGCTGCTTCATTGACAGGCTTTTGCATAATGCAGGTAATTCCTTTTCCCTATAAGTGGCACTGCTAGCTAATTAGAGGAACAGGCTTGGAGGAGAGTGCTTTATAAGGGCACAACCTTGTTGATTTGCCTTTCTGGAGGTATTTCTGTAAGTTGTAGCAGCAGGTTGTACTTCTACTAGTCTAACACCTTTTCCTTTATGGTTAGCTTTGGGGACTGTTTTTCTGTGTGTGTGTACCCTATATGTCTCTCTTTCTCTCTGACTGTAATTTTTCAGTTAGCATGAGAGTCTCCTGATCTATGTCTATGATTTCTTTCTTAGGCAGTCCTGACTGGCTTTGTGCATGAAAAGTTCTTGGAAATCTGCTGCTTCGGCTTCTCTTAGTAAAAGTATCTGGGATTCTGCAAGGTTTTAACATCAAGAGGATTACAGTAAGTTTGATTTATATTTTGAAGTACAGTTTAGTTGTTACAGGTGATAAAAACCTTCTGGAGTAATAGAACAGTTTCTATACAAGTCACTACCACTGGGCTGCACAGCATTTTTTCCCTTTGCTTTTGACAGCACAGTGTTCACACTTTGATTTCTTCTTAGGATGTTATTCTAGCATGAAGTGGAGGTGTCAAGCAAAATCAAACCATTGAGAGCCTACCTGTAGTAATTGAAGTGGACCATGTTGCTGCTACTAATGGTCTGAAATTCACTCGTCATGGGATTCATAGTGCATTTCATGTCCTGTTCTGGGCACTTGGTGTTATAATAAACTGTCATTCGTTTAGTGCTATGTAATTTTAGAAGAAGCTAAAATGCAAATTTCTATTATCCTTGCTCTTCTATTCACACTAGAAAAGGAGAGGCTCTAGAGCAAAGCTGGAGGAGCTTCCTTTATAGGATTCATTCTGGAAAGAACACATTCCTTTAGATAGACTGTAAGAGAGCTTTAGAAATTTCCATGTGCTTTTCTGCTGGAAAGGCTTTCTCTAGTTACTGGTAAAAGTCAATTTCAAAATATGTGTGTGGTGGTGTTGTGTATGCTGGGGTTTTTCTTAATTTTGTATCTTCAGGCAGAAAAATTGATTGAGTTGTAAGGTGCAATAGACTTTGATATTCATATCTGTTTTGCTCTACTTATGAAGGTTATATATGACTTAATGTAGGAATGTTCTTGAGTTATAAATTTGCCCAAATGACACTCTTCGACCATACTGTGAAACTGTAATCTTTTCAATAACTTTCATCTGTTAAATATAATTTGGTTTTGAAGTGCCCTGTAGAAGATACCAGAGTCTGTTAGGGTTCCTGGAGCAATTTCTGGCTCTGAAAATAGTTGCTTCAATGGTGGAGCAACAAAATAACCTTGTGCTAGTGCTGAGAAATTTTTTTTTAAAGCTTTGGGAGTAGGGTCAGGGGGAAGGAGCGTTTTTAAATTTAAGTACTTTTACACTATGATGAAACTTTTCTTTCTGCAAAGTTGCTTATGCCTTCTAGATTCACATATTAAGAAATTTACTTTTAATCAGTTGTCTTTCCATGATTAGGAAGGGTGAGCAGTGTATGTCTCTAAATGAGACTTGGAATGCTCTTAGGGTGTTATTCTAGCATGAAGTGGAGGTGACTTAAAATGACAAGCAAAATCAAACCATTGAGAGCCTACTGGAGACCAGTGACAAGTGGTGTCCCTCAGGGGTCAGTGCTGGCACCAGTGCTGTTTAACATCTTTGTCAGTGCCATGGACAGAGGAATCAGTGCAGCCTCAGCAAGTTTGCACATGACACCAAGCTGTGTGGCACAGTCGACTTGCTAGAGGGCAGGGATCCATCCAGAGGGACCTGGACAGGCTACAGAGGTGGGCCTGTAAATTATTTCTGTAAATATTCTGTATATAGTGTATATCTCTGCTGTACATTGTGCTGAGCCATAAATATAACTTCATCTAATAAAAGGTATGTGAAGGGTTGGGAGTTCCCCACCCCCCCCCACTTTGTAAAAATGACTCCAGCAGCTCCTGTCCCAGCAAGCGACAGAGAGAGGCTGACTTATCAATTGTTTTGGTTAGTGTTCCCAAACAATTCTCCAGCAAGCGTATGAGTGAAGTAGACATCATGATGTTTTCCTTTCACAGCCTATAGTGTAATTTTCGCTATTAAAATATTTAATTAATAATATTTAATTATAATATCTAATTAGCCTCAAACCAGCACACAGGCCAACCTCATGACATTCAAGAAGGCCAAGTGTAAGGTCCTGCACCTGGGTAGGCACAATTCCAAGCACAACTCTAGGCTGGGTGGGGAATGGCTGAGAGCAGCCCTGAGGAATAGGACCTGGTGGTCTGGGTTGATGAAAAGCTCAACATGAGCCTGCAGTGTGCACANTGAGGACAGGCTGAGAGAGTTGGGGCTCTGCAGCCTGGAGAAGAGAAGGCTTCCGGGAGACCTTAGAGTAGCCTTCCAGTATCTGAAGGGGATCTACAAGAAGGCTGGGGAGGGACTACTGACAAGGTCCTGCAACGACAGGACAAGGGACAATGGGTTTAAACTGGCAGAGGGGAGATTTAGACTGGATGTTAGGAGGAAGTTGTTTGCAGTGAGGGTGGTGAGTCACTGGCACAGGTTGCCCAGGGAGGTTGTGGCTGCTCCCTCCCTGGAAGGGTTCAAGGCCAGGTTGGAGGAGGCCTTGAGTGAGCTGTACTAGTGGGAGGTGCCCCTGCCTATAGCAGGGGGTTGGAACTAGATGATCCTTGAGGTCCCTTCCAACCTTACCATTCTATGATTTTATAAGGCCTTTAAAGATCCAATCTACTTATATTCTGCATACAGCCTAGAACTCATTTGTGGGGAGAGAGACCAGAGGACTGATAACTTCCTTGCTCTATCCTTTGTGCATGCTCATATTAAGATTCTGTACAGCAAAGTATAATAAGAAGTTCTCTATCACTCTTGTTTATTCCTGGTGTGGCCAAACACTAAGCTACACTAGCTTTATTTTAGTGAGTAGCTGGCAGGCCTGGAGGAGTGTGCTGTTTGCAGCCATCATGATAGCTCTTATGTGTTGAGCTCCGAGTTGGAAGCAGAGAATAGAAGTGGTGGGAACAAAAGATTTGACAACAAAGGTGATACCAAATTATTTAGAGGCATATTTACAACATACACATAGACCTGGGAGAGATATTTTCAGCAGCAAAGTCTGAAATAACTTCAGCTCTTCCTCACTGGACAGTGTAAGAACTCCACAATGTCGTCTTTCTTTTTTAAGTACTTCTGAGAGACACAAAACATTTTGGGTTTTGTGGAGAAGCAAGGCTTTAGTGATTACAGAGTGTGTGAAGTGAAGAGAATTTCTCCTTTGGGAGAGGAATGACCACAAGAGTTCTGATTCCCTTGAACGAGGGCTTAATTGTACTTGAGTGTTGTGTTTGAGTGTTAAGCTTTCAGCTAATTGCAGAGAAGCAAAAGATCATATGTGGATAAATCTGAAAGGAAATGGGAGTTGGGAGCTGAAGTGCTTGGTCACAGTCAGTTTCTTGAGCCTTGGTCGTGTTGCCTGGCCGTGGAAGTAAAACGTAGTTAGTAAGATGATTATTAAGATCTGTTGTTCAGAGAGAACAACCTGTTTGAAAATTAAGGCAGTTTCTCACAGCATACATGAAGTAAGAAAAGAATGCTTTGGTAAATGTTAGAACAGAGCTCATAGGAATTCAATATGCCAGTTTGCAAACCAGTGAAATCCTGCACAGGATGGCTGGATAACTTGTAATGGCACTGCTTTGTAATTGACTCTTCTACTGCTATGAGACTTCTCTGGGTTTAGGAAGGGGACACAGATCTATGGAAGTGATAGGTTCACTCCTCAGGATAAAAAGCAACCTTCACTTGGAGTATGGTTACCTGCAGGCAACAGAGAAGGAAGAGGTAAAAGCAGTTTTCTACCAAAGCCAGCCTGTCTGGAAAATATTATAGGAGACAAGTGGTCAGCTTCTTGCTGTCTTGATCACAGCATGCTGTGGGAGAATGAATAAAGCTCTTCCAAGCCCCATCAACACTAGAGGCAGGAGACATAGGGGAACCATATCCCATTACAGGCAGAACACAGAGAAGTCAATGGCTTTTTGTTTGCCTTGTCATGTAGTCAGTGCAGTCAATATTGTAGATGCTTCACATGGAGCGTAACTGTTTGCCTGTTTGTGCAGTTTTCCTACCTCACTTCAGCCACTGTTTCTAAGCTTTAAAAAAAAAAAAAAACAAAACAAAACTGTAATAGTTATTCATCATCATCAGTGGCATTTGGACTTGTTGCTTTTTCATCCTCTTCCTTGCCTCCCCTTCACTGAATCATTGAAGGCCTGTTTTTCTTAGTCATTAACTGTAGGTGTTAGCACACTCTGGCACAGTCAGCTCTGGAGGAAAATTTAGCAGAGAGCTGTCTGGCAGTTTGGAGTTAAATCAGGAGTACTTTTGTGGATTTTAATGAAAAAATAATTTCTTATAAACAAAAATATCTGTAGCAACCTAAGATTCTTTTTCTGGACTTCATCTTGCAGGTCCTTTCTGGCCTGGATCAGAGGTCTTTATAGTTGAACTCCATGATCTCAGAGGTCTCTTCCAACCCAAACAATTCTATGATTCCAAGTATGAAATACAGTTAGTTCACTGCATTCATCATTAGAACAGGAGGTAGTTATAACTTGACCTGACCTCACAGTGAAATGTGACTTTTTTGTTTTCCCCTTTCTAATACCCATGTTTGATATTCATCTCGCCATATTTTTTGGCATTGGCCTTTTACTTAGAGCTGTAGAACTATTTTGCCTTCTGACCCGTGACTTGTCTGTTCATGGAGAGTTATTGTGAAGTAAGTTTTGTGCTTTGAATTCAGATCTTCTCTTAGTTCAAATTAAGTACAGGTGAAAAAGGGATGGTGTTCAACAAATCCAAGTGCCAGGTGCTGCACTTTGGCCGCAACAACCCCATGCAGAGCTACAGGCTGGGCTTGGAGTGGCTGGAGAGCAGCCAAACAGAAAGGGATCTGGGGGTGCTGATTGACACCCACCTGAACATGAGCCAGCAGTGTGCCCAGGTGGCCAAGAAGGCCAATGGCATCCTGGCCTGCATCAGCAATAGTGTGGCCAGCAGGAGTAGGGAGCTCATTCTCCCCTTGGACTCTGCACTGCTTAGGCCACACCTTGAGACCTGTGTCCAGTTCTGGGCCCCTCAATTGAAGAAGGACATTGCGGTGCTTGAACATGTCCAGAGAAGGGCAACGAGGCTGGGGAGAGGCCTCGAGCACAGCCCTATGGAGAGAGGCTGAGGGAGCTGGGATTGGTTAGCCTGGAGAAGAGGAGNGGCAGGTTTGGACGTGGCACTTGGTGCCATGGTCTGGTCTTGAGGTCTGTGGTATCAGATTGGATTTGATGATTGTTGAGGTCTCTTCCAACCCTGGTGATACTGTGATACTGTGAAAAAGCTTTAGAAACAAAATTATCACTCTTTTCAAGAAAATTCAGTAGGTAATGATGTAACTAATGTTAGAGTTTATGTATTTGATGCCAGTCCCAACTTGCTGTGTGCTTGTAAGAACTGACAAAATATTGATGAGTCAAACAGAGGACAAGTTCCATGCTCCTCTTATCATCTTTGATCTTTTGGATCAAGTGTGTTTGATAGTTCTTCAGATTTCTGAAGGACAAAGAAAGACTTAAAAGGTGATCTAATGTTTTTTTTGAAGTGGAAAATCCAAGAAATCAAAAGAGGGAAAAACCAGAAACATGGAAGTGTTCCATAAATTTTAGTCTTATTATGTGTAATTTTCTATTCTACATCATGCTTTACCATGTCATTTTTATATTTGCTGTATTGTAATTCTGCTTCATTTAGTGCATTGTATGATGACAGGTAGACCTGGACTAAGGATATAGAAGCAAATACTAATCTGTTCTTGAAGAATATGAAAAATGCCTGGTTTCATAAACCAAGGACAAAGACTTGGTGAAGGGCCTAGAGAATAAATCTTATGAGGAGTGACTGAGGGAGCTGGGAATGTTTAGTACGAAAAAGAGGAGATTGAGGGCAGACCTCATTGCTGTCTACAACTATCTGAAGGGACATTGTGGAGAGGCTGCTGCTGGTCTCTTCTTTGAGGTAGTTGGTGACAGAACAAGGGGGGCTGGCATCAAGCTGAGACTGGGCAGGTTTAGACTAGATATCAGGAAGAAACCTTTCAGGGAAAGAGTGGTCAGGGACTGGAATGAGCTACCCAGAGAGGTGGTTGAGTCACTGACCTTGGATGTCTTTAAGGGTCGTTTGGATGTGGAGCTTAGGGCTATGGTTTAAGGTGAATCCTGTTGAGTAGGATTATAGGTTAGACTTGGTGATCCTGAGGGGCTTTGCCAACCTGGGTGTTTTTGTGATTCTGTGACTTAAATCATTCACCAGTGTTGGATGGCAGGAAGTACAGTTGGCTTTTTAGAATAAGTTTTACCATAGTCTTATTTAATGTAACAGTACAAATGTTGAGATACTTTGAGACCCTTCTTTTGACCACTTGAGGTGAGAGGGAAATATTAGCAGAAAAATGACCTTCCAGAAGAGGCTTTTCATATATCTGTGCTTTTGAGTAAGCCTGCAGACTGTCATGGTGATATGCTGCATGTTCAGAACTGGCAGGGAACCTTAGGTGCTCAAGTGAGAGAACACATGTGTTCTTCCTTGCTATGATTCAATGGTACCTTTGAAGAAGCTGTTTAGAGCGATGACTAGCTTCCAGAATTGCTTGAAATACTGAAACATACCCACCTAGTTGGATTAGCTGAAGAAGCATGACTGACAATATCCTAAGCTGAACAGTTTGAAGACTGAGAACTGTGGGACTTAACCAGGTGAAAAATGTCCCAGTGCCTGCAAAAAAATGATCTGAGGTGGTACCTAGTTTTGGAAGTAATCATAGAATCAGTCAGGGTTGGAAGGGACCACAAGGATCAGCTAGTTCCAACCCCCCTGCCAAGGATAGGGTCACCTCACACTAGATCAGGCTGTCTACAGCCTCATTCATCCTGGCCTTGAACACCTCCAGGGGCTGCTACAACCTCCCTGGGCAACCCATTCCAGGGTCTCACCGCTCTCATGCTGAAGAGCCTCTTCCTGACATCCAGTCTGAATCTACCCATTTCTAGCTTTGTTCCATTCCCCCCAGTCCTATCACTACCTGACATCCTAAAAAGTTCCTCCCTAGGTTTCTGGTAGGCTCTGTGAAGATATTGAAAGGCCACAATAAGGCCACCTCAGAGCCCTCTCTGCAGACTGAACAACCCCTACTCCTTCAGTCTCTCCTCGTAGGAGAGGTGCTCCAACCCTCTGAGCATCCTCATGGCCTTTCTCTGGACACCTTCCAGCACATCCATAGCCCTCTTGTCCCAGGGGCTCCAGAACTGGACACAGTACTCCTGGAAACATGAAAAATGCTTTTTATTTCAGTACAATATAAAATGGAAACATTATTCTCATGCCTCTGAGGTAATGTGATTAATTGATTAAGCACTATGATAATGACTGTTCAGGATATAAAGAGCAAGGAAAATGGTGAAGCAAAGTGACTGGTTGAAGCTACAGGTGTCTCAGAACTGACAGTGAAAAGTCACCAAGGAAGATACTAAGATGACTTGGGTTTTTTTGTGTTGTGTTGAGATTTCTGTGTTCCTGTGGTAGATACTTGTTACAGCTAGTCACATAATGGGATTTCAGTCAGTGGAACAGCACAAAAATGCTGTCCAATTTGTTAGTGACCATGGTGATTTTTATGAAAAGGTCTTTTGCAAGCTTTGTGGTGCAAGCACATCAGAAGTTACTGCTATTTGATGTGGGCCTCCCTCCTGTGGTGCTAAAAATTGTCACTAAGGTTCTGGTGCTGCTTTAAAAGGGAAACTTACTGAGGGCCATTTATAACAATAGTTATGCTTCTAATGCTTGAACAGAGCTCAGAGTGGAGTTGGGTTTAAGACATGGCAGTCTGCAGAATGCTTATCCATTGTTTATTTTAATTTTCTGGCAGGTAAAATTTTGACTGTGTCTAAAACTCACTAACTAAACTTGCCAAATATGGTTGTTGAAATTCATGGGTCCAACCATTGCCAAAAATTCTGTAACTGATTAACTGAAATTCAGGTACTGTAGGTATGAATGTCAGGTCAGGAGAAAAATCTATGCCTTTCCTTTTTACCTTTGGTAATTTTTTTATGCACTTTGTATGCTAATGAGCAGCTCTTCAAAATTTTTTTTTTTAAATTATGCACACAAGTAACAGGTAGCCTTTAAACAAGAAATTCTAGATCAAAATGGACAACTTCTTGTAGTCCTATTCACATGAAAACTGTAGGAGAGCTCACTTGACTAGATCTTTAATTTTCTTTGCTTCTTTGGTTGATGGAGAAAAGATAGCATAGTAGGTAAGTGATAGCCAATAATATGTCTGAGAACCAGCACTCTTTTTGTTAGGGTATCTTTACATGCAATCCAAATAGCTACCTTTTTTTTTTCTCCTGAGAAAAATAATTTGAGAGGCTAGAATGCTGCTTTATCATTGAAAATACACTGTTGTGGTCTGAGTTCTTAGATACTTTAAAATCCAAACTTTCTCTAGACGAAACCTTTGTGATTAGTGAAGACATTATGAGGGCATGCTTTGCAGTGAGTTTAAAGGCTGACTAAGAATACAGCTTCAACCAAATGTTCTATTTCTTTTTTTTCCTCACTTCTGTCATCAGATGTCATCTCTGCCAAGGAGGGTGAAATCTGAAGCCAAAGCTCTTACATCAGAAGACTGTGAACTGCCTTCGTTTCTTAATTCGTAAGATTGCTTTTGTTTTTCCTTAAGATTTTTTAAAGTTTAAGTTAAGGGTGAGGTCGATTGAAAAATTACAATGCACAGAACTTGTAATCAATTATAAAATACAAATTACCTCTTCATCTTCACAGTGAAGGTAGAGTAAAACTGAATTGGCAGTTGTCCAAACAGGATCAGATACGTACCCATCCCAGTGACCCACATCAAGAAAGCGTAATAAATTGTTCTAGCCATTAGCTCTGCAACAGCATGAAAGACCTTAATTTGTTCCTCCTGTGTACTTTTCTGTTAATTTTTCTGTTTTTTTCGTTTCATGTCAGAAAACACTAAGACCATCTTGCTTATGTTTGTTTGTTTTTTTAAAGTTCTTCTCATAAGCAATGTTGTTTCTTTTTCAGGAGCTCTGAATCGGATGAGGAAGAGGAGGAGTGGGAACCAGAAAGCAAAATGGCCAAGAGACCTCGGTTGTCAAAGAAAAATGAGGCAAAACCTAAAAAAGTTGCTGCTTCACAGTCAGGTGTGGCCAGAAAGAAAGTAAAGAAGGTAGCAATAAAAGAGGAAACGGTGAGTATTTATAAGCAAGAGACATTTAAATACTGTGGTTTGCAAATTCATGAGCAGAACTTTTCCATCTATGATGTGCTCGGTTGTCTGAGTCTGATCAGCTCATCTGGTTCCACTGTTGCTATGAATATTTGGTATATTTGATAAATGTTGCTTTCTCAGGTATTTAAGTGTCACAGATCTAAGGACCCTCCTTTAAAAACTTGGCCTGCAGCAGTGGGGCATGGGTTTCCCCAGAGCTGTCTTTCTACAACAAAATAAGTATCTCTGTTATTTCTATAATGAAAACTGAACACTAGAACCATAGAATCATGGAATGGTAAGGTTGGAAGGGACCTCAAGGATCATCTAGTTCCAACCTCGTGCCATAGGCAGGGACACCTCCCACTAGTACAGCTCACTCAAGGCCTCATCCAACCTGGCCTTGAACACCTCCAGGGAGGGAGCAGCTACAACCTCCCTGGGCAACCTGTTCCAGTGCCTCACCACCCTCACTGCAAACAACTTCCTCCTAACATCCAGTCTAAATCTTCCCTCTGCCAGTTTAAACCCATTGCCCCTAGTCCTGTCATTGCAAGACCTTGTTAATAGTCCTTCCCCAGCCTTCCTGTAGGCCCCCTTCAGATACTGGAAGTCTGGGGAGGATCTCTGGTTTCTGTTTCACCTTTGTCTTACACCTTTTCACCAACTGGGTGCCGTGACACAAAGGCCTGTACTTAGGTTTCCATGCATGGCTGTTTAACCCAGTAAGAACTGCAGATTTATTATGATGAATAGAAGATGCACTTGTATTGGAAGTTACTTAACTTCTGTCAAAGATTCAGGCCATGAGAGGATCCAGTCCAGGTTTCTGAAGATGACCTCTGGAGAAATCCAGGAAAAAAGATGTGGCTTGTCCAAGGTTATCTTGTCAGACCTAATCTCAGTTCCAGTTGGGGTGCAGCACCTAACACCTCATTAGAAGAGTGCTTTCCTGCCCTCTGTTCCTTTCCTGAGTGGAGGGAGGCACTGTAAGTCAGTGTCTTCTGCAGGAGAACCCAATTCATGTCTTTTCAGGATAATTTTATTTGTTCTTTTAAACCTCAGTTTTGCTAGATATGCTTGCATCTTCTCTTCCACACAACATATATTTCAGGTTACTTCATTTCTGGGTTGACCTTTCCCTTCCAGGCAGAGATACAATTTGAGAAAATGATGTCTAGTCTCAAGTCTTCATCGGTTTTAATTGAAATGTTGAATTGATTTGTAACAGTCAATTCTTAATATGGTTTCAATGCCTTTTTGGCAGGATGCATCCTTGCCCATTGCTCCTGTGAAAGGTGCTAGAACACAGCTCCTGAAACCTAAGGAAGAAGATGCAGACACTAAAACAAAAATCTTAAATCAAAAGCTGAAAGTGCCTACAAAAATGGAAGTAAATTCATTCCAAGGGAAGAGTTCAGAGGGGGATGAAAAACCTTCAACAAGTGTTCCTGTAGTGGGAATTCAAGTCAAACATGAGACATCTGAGAAGGATTTTGCATTTGATGAGCCACCTTTTAAGAGGATTAAGTCAACTACATGTCCTGAAGGAAAGCCAACTAAAAATCTAGGAGGCAGTAAAGTAAAAGAAGAATTTGAAATGAACTGGGATATTGTACAGGTATGAAATCTTTTTCTTTTCTGAGCTATTGATGAAACCATTGCCTATGTAATTAGCACTTAGAACCTTAATATACAATTTCAGTCTGCTTGACATCAGTGTGAAAGAGTCATTGTGCTGTTAAGAAGTCATTTAACCATAGCTTAAATTGTCATAATACATGTATAAATATAACTGTTGGTTGGTAACTGTTAAAACTTTAAACTAAAATTATTCTAGTATCTGTGACTTTGACAGTCCTTAGTACAGAACTTGCCTCTAACAGGCTGCACATTTCCCCAGTATCAACACGTTGGGTTTTGGTAGATACAGTCAACTGAATCTCCTGCAGGAAGGGTTGCTGAGAACTTTGGGATGTCTCTGTGCAATATTTCAGAATTTAAAACTTAGTTCATGTGGATCATTTTGTTGTAGAGACTCACTTGAGAGTGTATATCCATGTGCAGTGTTGTCAAGGAGGAGACTGCAATAACATCAAGGAAGATATCATCTTTGTTTGTGTAGGATGTTACTTCGAAGCCACTTGGGTGAAGACAGTTTTAGGATAGCTCCTGTACTGGGGGGGTCTGTGTGCTTAAGAAAGATTTTACTAGGAACAGGATGGGAATAGTTTGGGTACATTCTGTTCTTCATCTTTAGCACTACCTGCTTAAGAAAGGTGAAAACTTTTATTCCCAAGTCTTCTAAAATATTCCTGGAAATCCAAATGGAGAATTTGGTTTTTGTGTATTGCTGCTTTAATATCAGTGAATATGATTGTGTAGGAGTTGATGCGTTTTTAGTCTTCTGAATAAAACTTTTGAAAGGCTTTTATGTCAGCCATTATGGTACTTAGATAGTTTGCCCATGAATCCATATTGTGTGCTATATCTTTAGAAAGCCCAAGTGGTACAAAATTGTGTTTAATTTACAAGGCTTGGTTCATCTTGGAACCTTTAGTAATTTCATGGTAGTATCCCAGTATTACCAAGGTTGGAAGAGACCTCAAAGCTCATCAAGTACAACCCATCACCACAGCCCTCAAGACCAGACCATGGCACCAAGTGCCATGTCCAAACCCGCCTTGAACATCTCCAGGGACGCTGACTCCACCACCTCCCTGGGCAGCCCATTCCAGCAGTCAAAGACTCTCTCAGTCAAGCATAAGCTCACCTCCAGCATAAGCTTCCCCTGGTGCAACTTGAGACTGTGTCCTCTTGTTCTGGTGCTGCTTGCCTGAGAGAAGAAAGCAACCTCCTCCTGGCTACAACCACCCTTCAGGTAGTTGTAGACAGCAAGGTTTCCCCTGAGACTCCTCTTCTCCAGGCTAACCAATCCCAGCTCCCTCAACCTCTCTTCATGGGGCTTGTGCTCGAGGCCTCTCCCCAACCTCATTGCCCTTCTCTGGACATACTCAAGCACCTCAATGTCCTTCTTTAATTGAGGGGCCCAGAACTGNGTCCTTCTTTAATTGAGGGGCCCAGAACTGGACACAGTACTCAAGGTGTGGCCTAAGCAATGCAGAGTCCAGGGGGAGAATGACCTCCTTGCTCCTGCTAGCCATGCCATCAGCTCAGGATTTGTGGTGTTTGTTTGGTTTTTTTTAACCATTAGGTATGTCAGTGTTACTTTAGAAAAAAAAAAAATTCCAGGTGTTCTGAGCTGCAGTGTACTGTTTATCTCGTTTTTTTTGTTTTCTTGTGACTTTTAAAAAATATGTTTGTGTTTTGGGTGGGTTTTGGTGATTTATTTTTTTTTTTATTTTTTTTTTTTTGGGTTTTTTTGTGGATTGGTTTATTGGTTTGGGTTTTCCATGGTTTTTATGGTGGTTGTTCCCAAGAGGCACTCCTTCCTGATTTTTCTTTTTTTTTAAATTTTTTTTTTGTTGTTGTTGTTGCTTGGGTTTCTGTAATCATGGCTTGCTGCATGTCTTTCTGAAGTACAGGGCGTGGTGCCTGGATCCATGGGAAGCCTGGCATCCTGATTTAGGAAGGACAGTAGTCCCTGCTGACCAGCATAATATCCTAGGGGTGGTTCTTAACTTTGAGTAAGAGACTGTTTAAAGTGATTTTATCACCTCTCTTACATGTTGGTTGGGTTTTTTCTCCCTGACAGGCCTTGTCAGAAATAACAAATGTTGAACCATGGGTATGTGCAAACTTAATTCACCTCTTCCAAGAAGAAAACACAATCCCTTTTATTGTTCGGTATCGAAAAGAGCTCATCAATAATCTGGAGGCCGATGCCTTGCGAGAAGTGCAACAAACATTAGAAGAGCTACGGTATGTAGGTTAAATACTGGGAGGTGACTAACAACCAACTGTTGCTTCTCTGTCCCTTGTTTTGACACACATTCTAAAGGAACTGATCAAAACCAAAATTTAAAAACTGAGGTAATTATGCTTAATATCTGGCTGGGTGGTTTTGTGGGTTTTTTTTTAACTATAAATAACAAGAAATCAGGCGTTATTAATTGCAAAATTTGAGACGTTAATTCGTCTGCAGTTTGCTAAAACTACAGAGGAAAGAATTTCCTACTAAATGATAGAATCATAGAATGTCAGGGGCTGGAAGGGACCTCCAAAGCTCATCCACTCCAACCCCCCTGCCAGAGCAGGATCACCTACACCAGATCACACAGGAACATGAGAGCAGCCCTGAAGAAAAGGACCTTGGAGTCTGGGTTGATGAAAAGCTCAACAGGAGCCTGCAGTGTGCACATGCAACCCAGACAGCAACCGAGT
>VWZE01024681.1:63213-79795 GCA_013396675.1 Eubucco bourcierii
TGATCCTTGAGGTCCCTTCCAACCTTACCATTCTATGATTCTATGTCCAGGTGGGCTTGGAGTATCTCCAAAGAGGGAGGCTCCACAACTCTCCCTGGCAGCCTGTTCTAGTGTTCTGTCATCCTCACAGGGAAAAAATTCCTCCTCATGTTTAAAAGAAACTTCCCATGCCTCAACCTTCACCCATTGCCCCTTGTCCTGTATCAGGTATTACCAAGCAGAACCTGTCTTCATGCTCCTGGCATTCACCCTGCATATATTTTATAGCCATTTCTGAGGTCACCTCTCAGTCTCCCCTTCTCCAAGCAGCACAGCCTCAGCTACCTCAGGTTCTCCTTGAAAGAGAGATGTTCCATTCTCTTAATCACCTTTGTGGCTCTGCGCTGGACTCTCTCCAGCAGTTCTATGTCCCTCTTGAACTCAGGGGCTTGGAATTGAACACAGTACTCCAGATGTGGCCTCAGCAGGGCATAAATTTTTATACTGGTTGTTCCCACCATACAAAGAACCTCTCTCAACCTCCTAGCCACAGCCTTTCTAATACACCCCAGAATGGCATTGCCCCTCCTGGCCACCAGAGCACATTGCTGGCTCATGGTCAACCTCCCATCAAACTAAGACTCCTAGATCCTTTCCCTTTTTGCTGCCTTCCAAGAGGTGAGTCCCCAACCTATCTTGCTCCCTGGGATTGTTCTTTCCCAGGTGCCAGACTATACCCTTGCCCTTGCTGAATTTCATTGGGTTTCTCCCTGCCCAACCCTCTAACCTGACCAAGTCCTGCTGAATGTTAGCACAACCTTCTGGTGTGGCAGCCACTCCACCCAGTTTGGTGTCAAAGAGAGTACATCATAGGTTCTGGAGATATGTAACCTGGTTAGGTGTAAGCTGCATCCTCAGGAGGAAATAGTCACTAAGAAACCCTTGGCAGGGAGAAGCAAAGACTCTGGTGAAGAGCACTGCTTGAGACTGTGGTGTATCACAAGGGCAGGGTAAACTATCCCAGACCACTGTAGCAAAGAAATGATCAGCATAAGGTGCCGCAGTGGTGTGTGAGACTATTTTCATTTCCACTTGCATTTGGGTGGTAATATACTCCTGGGATGGCATAGGAACAGACTTGCCAGCTGTTCAGTCAACACAATGTGTTCTTCCTTGTATTGTCCACTATCCCCTAGCAGGAAATTCTTTCCAAAGAGGGAAGGTGACCTGAGAAAGTTCTTGTCTGAACAAGTGATTCAAACTATAATAAAATACCTTTGCAGCTTGCAGTTACACCCAAGTATCTTACTGGGGGTTTAAGAGTTTCAAGTCTGGTACCTTGTACTTGATGCAGCAGTACTGTCTTGATATGAATTACAACTGTAAGTGCTTGTCACCATGTGTTTATTTTGGGGCCTTTTTATTTGACTCCCAGGTCAGTAATCTTGCAGAAATGTCTATAGCAGTAATGACCAGCAGTACTATGATTTTTCTGAAAGCTGGCATAAGATATGTTGATATAATTGCGAACTAATTAGAGTAATAATCAGAAAATCTTTTGGATTATTAGACTTTTCTTGAGTGTTAGCATAAGATACAACCTTTGGGGTTTCAGAGACCCTCAGCAGTGTAACGAACAAGGTCAGTGTAATGAACAATCCCAAGCACAAATACAGGCTGGATGATGAATGGCTGGAGAGCAGCCCTGAGGAAAAGGACCTTGGAGTCTGGGTTGATGAAAAGCTCAACATGAGCCTGCAGTGTGCACATGCAGCCCAGACAGCAACCGAGTCCTAGACTGCATCAAGAGCAGTGTGGGCAGCAGGGCAAGGGAGGGGATTCTGCCACTTTACTCTGCTCTTGTCAGACCCCACCTGGAGTCCTGTGTGCAGTTCTGGAACCCTCAGCACAGGAAGGACATGGAAGTGTTGGAGTGGGTCCAGAGGAGGCCACAAAGATGATCAGAGGGCTGGAGCAACTCTCCTATGAGGACAGACTGAGAGAGTTGGGGTTCTGCAGCCTGGAGAAGAGAAGGCTTCGAGGGGACCTGATAGTAGCCTTCCAGTATCTGAAGGGGGCCTACAGGAAGGCTGGGGAGGGACTGTTGACAAGGTCTTGTAATGACAGGACAAGGGGCAATGGGTTTAAACTGGCAGAGGGAAGATTTAGACTGGATGTCAGGAGGAAGTTCTTTACAGTGAGGGTGGTGAGACACTGGCACAGGTTGCCCAGGGAGGTTGTGGCTGCTCCCTCCCTGGAGGTGTTGAAGGCCAGGTTGGATGAGGCCTTGTGTGAGCTGTACTAGTGGGAGGTGTCCCTGCCTATGGCAGGGGGTTGGAACTAGATGATCCTTGAGGTCCCTTCCAGCCTTACCATTCTATGATTCTATAACCAACAGCCTTTTTAATCTGCTGTGAAATGTGACTGTTAATATCAGTCTCTTGCATTTTAGTACTGTTGCGAAAAAGGCACATGCAATGATGCAGAAGCTGAAGAAAGAAGGGAAATTATCTGGATGCCTTTCAACAGCATTATTAAATTGCAGAACTTTGGAAGAGTTAGACCATGTGGTGAGTACCCTAGTATTTTTTCAGCTCATCCTTTGTTGAAATGTAACCTTGTTAACTAAGTAGTGCATAATGCAAAGTACATAGCATGACTCAAAATATTTCCTTGTGTTTTAGTAACTGTATCTTTTATTTGTTTTAAGTCTGCACCTTATAAAACTGGGAGTAAAGGCACCAAAGCCCAGAGGGCCAAGCAGCTGGGATTAGAACCTGCTGCACTCTCCCTCCTGCAGAATCCTATGGAACTTAATCTCTTTTCTTACATTAAACCAAATACCAAAGGTAAGTTCTCTGCTTCTATAAACAGTAATGTCCTAAATGTCTGAAAATATTTTGAAAGGGTAATTACTTAACTAATTATGGTTCCTATTTTGCTGGAATTTATGCAACTATTTTAAACTCGACAATTCTCTTAGCAGTGTGTAGTGAAAGTTCATAATGCTATGGCACTTCACCCTTTCCCCTTTTTTTGGTGTTGTAAATAGTAATGATTAGAATGGTAAAGGTGGAAGGCACCTCAAGGATCATCCAGTTCCAACCCCCTGCCATAGGCAGGGACACCTCCCACTAGTACAGCTCACTCAAGGCCTCATCCAGCCTGACCTTGAACACCTCCAGGGAGGGAGCAGCCACAACCTCCCTGGGCAACCTGTGCCAGTGTCTCACCACCCTCACTGCAAAGAACTTCCTCCTAACATCCAGTCTAAATCTCCCCTCTGCCAGTTTAAAGCCATTGCCCCTTGTCCTGTCATTGCAAGACCTTGTCAATAATCCTTCCCCAGCCTTCCTGTAGCCCCCTTCAGAAGGCTGAAGGCTACTCTAAGGTGTCCTGGAAGCCTTCTCTTCTCCAGTCTGCAGAGCCCCAATTTTCTCAGCCTGTTCTCACAGCAGAGCTGCTGCAGCCCTCCGATCATCTTGGTGGCCTCCTCTGGACCTGCTCCAACACATCCATGTCCTTCCTGTGCTGAGGGCTCCAGAACTGCACCCAGGACTCCAGGTGGGGTCTGAGGAGAGCAGGGCAGAATCCCCTCCCTTGCCATGCTGCTCTTGATGCAACCCAGGACTTAATTGGCTGTCTGGGCTGCATGCGCACACTGCAGACTCAAGTTGAGCTTTTCATCACTCCAGACTCCACGGTCCTTTTCCTCAGGGCTGCTCTCAGCCATTCACCACCCAGCCTGGATTTGTGCAGTTGTGCATTCTGCTACACAAGAAACAATGGAAATGTTGTCATTGACAGCTTTAGTGGTGAGAGAGGAAACTACACCGCCCCCTTCATACCTCTCCTTGGTTCTTTGGTTATTGAGGATTCAGTGGTGATTGTACAAGGGACTTAGACTTACAGTCTGTAAATACCACCCATCAAAGCATATCTTAATAAGAACTGTCCTTGGTAACTGGGTGTGAGTGGGAGGTTGTGGGTTTTTTTTTTTTTTTTTTCTGAATGCCAGCAGGGATGAAGAAGATGTCATCTCTGAAATTGGAGCAGTAACTTTAACAATGTGCTTTTCATATAGACTGCAGAACTGTTTTGTTGTGAGTGCTGTTATAGCTGAATCTGTAGGGGGCAGTCTCTGACAAGAAAATACAAAGATTGCTGCAACCTTCCCTATGTTGTTTACGGAGACACATACTTATCTTCCTCCCTGCCCCAACACCTACTTTTTTTAATTTAACTTAAAGGCACTGAACCTTCTTAGTGATGCTGATTTACTCTTCCCACTTCAGCTATTATTTTATTCAGATATTTTTACCAGATGGCCCTATCTTTGAATCAAAAATCAGTTACCAAATACTCTAATTAATTACAGTGTTTTTAGCATATCATTACTTCATGCAGCAGTATATTGCAACCATGTATCTGACTGTTCTGGCAGAGTAAAATCAACCAGAACACCACATTCACAGTGAAAGGTCAAATAAATTATTTAGGGTGCATTCATAAGGAAGTTCTGTTTGTTGCAGGGTAAATAAACACATCACTTTTTGAAAATTGGTACACTTGGTTTCTGTTTTGTGCTAAAAATAATGTTGTTTAGGTTTATATAATGGTTTGCATTTGAAAGGTGCATCAGAAATTACATACATCTACCAACTGGGTCGCTTTTATCTACTTGGGAGACAGTCAGCAACTTATATACAGCTTGAGATCAGAGTGAATTGGGTTTTTTTGAAGCCACGAGCCATTTATTGTGCAGAAAAGTTTTCATCAAATCTTAATAATCGGTTCTCTTTAATTCTCAGTGTCTTTAAACCTATACTAAAAATAAACTGAAACAAAAACCGCAGTCCATGCTTCAAAGCCTGATACTTGAAAGTTAAGCAAGCAGGTTCATCAGAAAACTTTGTTCTTCCTTCTACTTGTGTGCATGGTCCAACGTTTCTCTAATTACCCAAGCATCTCTTGGTTTTACAGTAAAATGCTTGTTCAAGTGCTACTTTTTGAATGGAGCTTTTTTGTTTATTTCTTTAATCCTGACTGGTTTTGGCCTATTCCATCTCATTCACATTCTCTGCTCGGCTTAAAATAACGTCTACACTTGTAGTGCTTGTGTTCCTCAGCTCACATTGAATATCATGTGTGTATTATAATTCCCCTTGGCTTTATATTCTGGCATTACATTACTTTTGCCATAAGAAACACATAGATGTGAGGATCCAAATTTCACAACTTCTGATCAGTTCAGGCACTTAATAACATGGGTTTATTTTCACATTTTCATTTTTAATTCTGACAGGTAAACTCAACTTCTCCTTTTAAAAGAAGGCAAATCTTAACGTTGTTTGCGGTTTTTTTTATAGTGAGTAACTCCATAGCCAAATCAGAAACACATTGAATCTGAATTCAATAAAAATATTAGTTATTAGAACTATACATTTTTTTCCCCCTCAATTGATGTTAGTAAAGCTCTTTCCAGATACCAGTTATCCAACAGACAGCAGAATGAAGAATAATAATATGTATTGAAAGAGACAGCTAACACTGCATCTGCTGACACTAGGATTCTTGATTTTTTTGCTATAAAGAGTTTGTTATTGACCACTGATAGAAACAGGGTTAGATATATTGATTAAAAATACAGAATGTTGATTTTATTTCATTACCTTCTGGTTCTGTCCAATACAACTATTGTGCTAAGGAGAGTGTTGTGCCACCTCTTCCAGTCTTTTCAAGTGAGAGATGGTTCTCTGTGTTGGTTAAGATGAGTGATTCTGATGCAGGCTGTCTATGGAGATATTTTACAACTTCACAGTTTGAGCAGTGTTTCATGGAAGAGGATGAGGGTAAGAGTACCCTGACTTCAGTGGCGTCACTGTGCAAACTCCTGTTACAAACCAGTGAAAGTATAAAACTATTATACAGAGAAAAGACAAATTTGCTGCAAAGATTTAGACTATTTCACAGAATCACAATATGTTAAGAGTTGGAAGAGACCTCTAGAGATCTATCTATTCCAACACCCCTGTGATGGAGGGGTATTAATTAATGTGAGATGGTAATTAAAAAAAAGTTTATTAATTTTCAGTATTCAGGAGT
Organism: Eubucco bourcierii; assembly: GCA_013396675.1. Lineage (NCBI taxonomy): Eukaryota > Metazoa > Chordata > Aves > Piciformes > Ramphastidae > Eubucco > Eubucco bourcierii. The sequence continues at coordinate 69,298 of VWZE01024681.1, forward strand.
CTCGCCCCCTCCCCCCAGCCACTAATTTTAATAAGAATTGGTTCCTTTGCAGTGGTCATGGAAACATTATACAGATGATAGCATAGGATCTGGAACGTTTAAGAAATAACTATCAAAAATATGAACATGAAACTCAAATTAAATTGGAAGAGAGGTTGTTGTGGTCAGTTATATCACTTGTCCACTAGGTGGACTCGAGCTCCTTTCTGCTTTAAGGCAGAAGACTAGGATTCAATTAGATTCAATTGCAGAGTTTGCTAAAGACTTTGCTAAAGAGGCTTTGAGTATTTACTGACAAAATGTTATTCCGGATTCCTCTGGACTAACTACAACTGCAGACACCACCCAAACGCTTTCAGGGAATTCTGTCCATGCCTTGTCAGCTGCTAAGGCTTCTGATTCTTCCCAGGCTTCTCAGGATGCTGGGGAAAGGAGGCAGATGATCTCTGACCTTATCTTGGTCCCTCTGGATGATCTGTGTGTCTCTTCCAGGGCTCCTCATCTTGGCATGTGTAGACACGATGTCTTGCAGTGTGCAGTCTTAGCACAGTCTCGTGCTGGCTACACAGAGGCCTATTGCGTGAAGGCCTTTATGCCTATTCCTGGTAAAATCAAAGCAATCTTTAGGCAAAGGCAAACTAGCCCAAAGCACAGGGCTTGTTATTCAGCAGAGCTGACTTATAGCTCAGCATGGCATGGCAGAATGCAATAAGGCAGTAACACTGCCAGAAGCAGATAGCACATTAGGCAGAAACAGTGCTGGAGCAACAAACAGAAGCAAACAAGCATGAATACAAGGGCAGAACACACTGTGTTACCTGCTCATCTCTTCTTATCAGTACAGCCTGAGACTAATGGACCTTTTGGCACATAGTAGCCAATCAGAATGGCAGTTAGCCAAGCTTGACCATATTAGGTGAAGCCATAGGCTTACTCTGTTTTCTATTTGGGAAAACATAGGCCTTGCACAATGCAGGTACAAGCCAATAGTGTGTATCTTGTCCACCACAGGATGTAAACAGGAGCAAAACAAGTCTAGGCAAGCCAAGGTCCTTAGACTCAGTGGCTCCAGATTCTTCATCCTTTTGCCCGTGGTTACTTCTCCCCATGACAGAACAAGGGAGAGCAGAAAAACGTGTTTGGGGAGCCAGGACATGTATAAGCCTTTTTTGGCCTTCTTAGGTCTACCATGACAACCCCTGCCAGAACAGTATCACCTAGAGTAGGTCACACAGGAATGCATCCAGGCGGGTTTTGAATTTCTCTAGCAAAGAAGACTCCCTAACTTTTCTTGGCAACCTGTTCCCGTTTTCCTGTCAGCAAATTGAGTAGACTGATGCTGCAATTACAACCTCAAAAATTATACTTCAGTATCTGATTTTACTGTATTACTGCAATTTGTTTGCATCATAGATGCCAAGATCCAATAGCATCAAAGTGGAAAAAAAAAAAAAAAAAAAAAAAAAAGAAAAATTATTTTCTCTGATTTTTAATGGTATTTTGGTTACTCTGCACTGGTTACTTTAGAGTCATTAAAACTATAATGGTTTGAGGTACTTTGGAAAAGAAAATGTAGTTAATTAAAAAATTCTGATTACTAGGATTCTTCATTCAGCTGTCGGTCAACTATCTTGCATCAGTTTTATTTCAACTTGTATGTGTATCCTTAGTGCTTGTGCAGTTGTGTGAAATAATTCTTAAAAAACTAATCTGAAAAATTAAGTGTGGGTTGGTGGGGTGTTTTGGGTTTTTTTTGTCTTCAAAGGATTATTAACTATCCAGGAAGTAGAGGCTGGAGTACAACATATTTTAGCTGACATCTTTGCTAAAGATAAGGATACGCTGGATTTCATCAGGAAATTGTAAGTTTGACTCTTTCTAAACTTTACTGGTTACATGGTAAGATTCAGTCTCTTAGCTTGCAGATACATAAATAATTTTTTTAATGTTGTTTCTGTGAGATTGATTGATTTGAGTTCCTTCCTTTGTGCTGGAAGCACATCCGTTAGTCTTTTCTGTCTATCTGACTGTCAGTGGAGGAGAGATCTGTGAGCATAGCGTGGTACTGTGACTCCCAAAGGCTGAGGAGTTCTCTATGGGTCTGACTCACATAGATCCAATCTGCCTTGCAGTTAGTCTATAAAGGAAAGTTTTTTATTTCCTTGCACTTCCTTCAAGCTAATTAAGAGGTGCATCTACTTAAACTGTTTCTGACATGACATGTCAGTATATTTAGCATGCAGTGACATTTGATTTTGGTGTTTCTATTCAATAAGGCAAATATGACTGGTTTTAAAGCAGGTCTTTGTGATCCCCTGCATATGTTAGCTAAACTTAAGTTTTCTTTTGTTACTTGAGTTCAGGGTTGTCATGTCTGGAACATTAATGTGACAAAGTAGTAAATGCATGTTTTTTTGGTTTTTTATTTTTGTTTTGTTGTGGTTTTATTGGTGTTTTGTTTTGTTTTTCTTGCACTGTGTACCATCTCCCTTAGAAAAGAGGGTTATCAAGGAATGGGTGTCGCTGTAGGAACATGAATTATTGATTTGAATTAGTTCAGTTCTGTTTAGTTGACCCTTGTTTGCGGCTAATGACCAACTGCAGCAAAAGTCTAGAGAACAGCAATATGATGATTTCAGTGAAGGGTTTGTTTTGTAATGGATGGGCTGTCCCTGCCAGACTATACTTTTTGTTCTTTTCACCACTTGAGCCTCCTTAGCTGGACAAAAAGTCCTCTATAGATGTATCTTGTTGATCTAAAGTGTGTTGTCTGTATAACAAGCATAAGGAGCATGCAGGAAGCTACTTCTTTGGGATATCTGTTACTCCTAAAAATAATGAAACCTTCTATGGGTGTTAAACACTCAAAGAATTCTGAGGCTGGGTAGTTAGGCTGGTAGAGAGATATTGCATTTGTAAAAATGATATGGTAAGTACCTGTTTTTAGAAACTTCCTGAAATTTGTTGTGTGAAGTTGAACCAGTAACTGGCCAAACTGAAGTGCAGGTGGTAGCTTTTGAGTATCCATTCCCTTCAGACAGGTTGTTTTCACTTTTATCTGAAGTCTGCTTCAATTTCTTTTCTTAGTGTGTACCAGTCAGTGTATGTTATGTCAGTCTCAGCATTAAGGTGTGTAATATGGTTCTACAGGTAATGAGAGTTAACTTGTAATTAGGTAGACTCCAAACTTTGCTTTTAATACAAACACTAATGATTGTTACAAGTTTCATGCCAAAATGCCTTGCTAACGTTTGTTTCTTATATTCAGATGCCAGCAGAGGTACATTTGTATCCAGTCAGCCTTGGCAAAAGTGTCATCCAAAAGTGGAAATGAGAAAGACATTGATAAATTTCAACTGTACCATGAATTTTCGTGTAATATAAAGAACATACAGCACCATCAGGTACATACACGGATTTGTTTGTCAGGTTTTTTCCTTAGAATTTTAACTGTGGCAAATGTGGTTTTGCTTTTGAAGTTGGTTGTTTAAAACTGATTCTAAAGATACTTGATTTTGCTTTTCAGTTACCAAAGGTAGTAGAGACTTCAAAATTCTTGCAATGCATGACTAAGCTGTTAACATCTTTCTTGAGAAACTGAATAAGGAACTACTTAATCAGTATGCTTGTTGTCTGATGCTCCTTACATAAATCATTGTAAATATTTGTCAGAGATTTCAGTACTGGTGTGATTTATTTTCAGTATTTATTTTCCCTCCCTCCTCTCAGTGGCAAGTGCAGGGCAAGTGTAGTGGAAGGGGTAATTAATTACTGTGAGATGGTATTTTAAAAATATTAATAGTATTTATTAAGTATTCAGAACTGGCAGCACCCCAATCACTGAAATAATAATGGTAACAGGTTCTTGCATCATTATGGAAACTATGTACAGGTTATAATAGGATCTAAAAATAACTATTAAATATATCTATTAATTGAACTTAACTAAACTGGCAGAGAAAGCTTTGCGGTCAGTATTCTACTTGCGGTCAGTACTCCGCTTGCTTACTGGATGGACGCAAGGAGCAACTTTCTGCTTATGGCAGAAGGCAGTTAATGATTATTAGAGGCTTTTGGTATTTACTCACAAAAAATAATATTATCTGACAGTACCCAAAGCTCGTGGCAGGGTTGCTGTTGGTAGCTGTCAGAGGCTTTAGAGTTTCCCCAGGCTTCTGGGCACTGGAGAAAGGAGCCAGACGATCTCTGAGCCGTTCCTGGCTTTCTGGACAATTTGTGTTACCTCCAGGTTGCATCTGGGCAGAAGGCTTCCAGGTGCAGGCAGATGCCTTGCGGTGTGCAGTCTGGGCACGATGTCACGCCGGCTGTGCAGGCCGAACGTGTGACAGGGATCAGAGCCTCAGCTCAGGATCAGTGAGGCAGCAGGCAGGGATGCAATAGCAGCCACACCTTGGAATGGCAAAGCACACTCTGTGCTCCCTGCTCATCTCCTGTTTATCCAATACAACCCGATACTAATGGGCCTTTGGCCACAGGATAGCCAATCAAATGGCAGTTACCCAAGATGTGACCATATTGGGTGAAGCCATAGGCTTACTTTACCCTTTTTTGGGCAGAACACAGCCTTGCACAAGGCAACCCTGTGCACCTTGTTTACGGCAGTTGCTGGGCAGGCCACAGGCACCAGACTCAGTGGTTCCAGTTTCTTTGTCCTTTTTCCCTCAATTGCTCTCCCCAAAACAGAAGGAGGGAGAGCAGAAAAACATGCCTGGCAAACCAGGACATGTACAAGCCTAATTTGGCCTACTTAGACCTATCACAACAGCAAGTTATACCATGAAGGGGATGAGAGGCAAGCAGTAGTCTGTAGGAGTGATGCTGGAATGGTAGTGGCACAGTGGTGGAAGCTGCTTGGTTGGAGTGTATTTGAAGCAAACTTACCATTTGGTTATTTTGGATATTTGCAGCAGCTCTGAGTCAGGGTGCTCTGAGCCATCTGACACTAAATGCACTAGGTGAAACTGGTGAGAACTATTAGAGAAACATCCAGAAAATGAAATTGATGTTGACCGATGAAAGTAGCTCATGGAAAAATCCCATGCACCTCCCCAAAACCAGGTTTGTTTTGCCAGTTGTCACTATTCCTTTCTGTGAAGGATCTCAGGTTATTCTAAGCCCCAAGGCTAGGTTTAATGTGATTGGAGGAAGAAATGAAGGGGAAAGCAAGCTTGTTACCTGTTGACAAGCTGAAGACATGATGGCTAGGCTGCCTCTCCCCTGGTTCTAATGCTCAAAAATGGAAACATGATGCACTCTATGCAACTGTCAGGACCTTTGTACTGTACTGATTGTGACTAACAACTGAGTGAATTGTCTCTTGTTTTAGTCCCAAGTACTTAGCTTTTAAAAAATAATAAATAACTACATAACCCTCTCCAACCAACCCAAAAAAACCCAACCACCACCACCAAAACACGGAACAACTAACCCAAACTCAAAAAAATCAACAAAAAACCCAGAAAAGACCAACCAACTGAAAAAAACCCCAATAAATAACCAACCAAGCAACCCAACAAAACCAAGGAACAAACAAACCAAAGCCAAAACAAAAACTCCAAGACAACCAGAACCCAAAGCAGAACAAAACAAACCCCCAAACAAAAAAACCCACATAAATCCAAAACAAACCAGCAAATTCAAAAATGACCCTCTTAGCTGCTTCCAGCCAAAAATGTCCTTTTCCTTTAGGTGACTTCTGTATTCTACAGCAGAATGCTTTTCCTTTTTATGTTTATGACATGGTCTCATTTTCTCTCTGTGTGCTATTCTAAAAGTGTCATGGTTTTGAATTAATAAAGGATGTTCTTCCATGCCTTGAATTAATTGCAAAAAGTATTTAACAGTATGCATGGCCTAATTTTAACCCCTCTTCCTTTACCCTCAAAATGGATGATGTTGATTGAAAGAGAAAATAATTATGAGTTATTTTAATAGAGAAACCTTCTCTAGATGATTGAAGTAGTACTTGGAGTCACTATCTTTGTGATAAATATGAATGTTTACTGTATTTATATTTGCTAAAAAACTTACTTCTAGATGGCTGGGAAAAGCCACCAGAGCAATCAAAGACTACTCTCATGATTTACATTATGTATGATTTGTGGGTGGATGTGCTGGAACATGTCCAGAGAAGGGCCACAAGGATGATCAGAGGGCTGGAGCACCTCTCCTATGAGGAGAGACTGAGGGATTTGGGGCTGTTCAGTCTGGAGAGGAGAAGGCTCTGAGGCAACCTTTTTGTGGCCTTTCAGTATCTCAGGGGGGCTACAAGAAAGCTGAAGAGGGACTTCAGGATGTCAGATAGTGATAGACTGGGAGTGTAGTGGAGGGGTAATTAATTAATGCGAGATTATATTTTTTAAAATAATATTGTTTATTAATATTCAATATTCAGAACTTACGTCACCCTGATCACTAATTCTAATAATAATTGGTTCTTTGCATCAGTCATGGGAACTTTATATACAGGTAATAACAGGATCTAGAAATAACTAGTAATGCTAACATTAATTGAACTGGAAGAGAAGGCTTTGCAGTTAGTGTACTGCTTATGGTCAATACGCTGCTTGCTCACTAGATGGACTTGAGGAGCTCCTTTCTGTTTATGGCAGAAGGCAATGGTGAATTGCAAGAGGCTTAAGTATTTACTCACAAAATATCTTCTGACTCGCAGGGCTAGCTGCAGCTTGAGACAGTACCCAGACTCTTTCAGGGAATTCTTGTCATCCGCTAAGATTTCTGGTTCTTCCCAGACTGCTGGGGAAAGGAGGCAGGCATCTCTGACCTGGTCCTGGTCTCCTCTGGATGATCTGTGTATCTCCAGGACTTCCTGCCTTGGCAGGAGACTTTTAAGGTGCAGGCAGGTGCCATATGCAGTCTCAGCACGGTGTCATGCTGGCTGTGCAGACCAATCGTGTGGAGGCATTTAGAGCCTGGTCCTGGTAAACCTTTGGAAGGCAGTTTGCAGGCAGTTCAGGATATAAAGCAGCATGAATATAATGGCAGAGAGCAGATGCAATGAGGGAGCACACTGTGCTACCTGCCCATCTCCTTTTGTCAATACAGCCTGAGACTAAGGGACCTTTGGACACAGAGTAGCCAATCAGAATGGCAGTTAGCCAAGCTTGACCATATTAGGTGAAGCCATAGGCTTGCTTTACCCTTTTTAGGGCAGAGCACAGGCCTTGAACAAGACAACCATGTGTACCTTGTTTACTGCAGGGTTCAAAACAAGTCTGGGCAGGCCACAGTCCTCAGACAGAGTGGTTCCTGGTTCTTTAGTCTTCTTTCCCTCAGTTGCTTCTCTGCAAAACAGTAGGAGGGAAAGCAGAAAATCTTGCCTGGGCAAGCCAGGACATGTATAAGCCTATTTTGGCCTGCTTAGGCCTACCTGTGAAGGTTTTGGAGTTCCCTGCCCCCCACACTTTGTAAAATGACCCAGACTAGAACTCAACCTGCTGGAAGTTAAGGACTGAAGCTCTATTTACAGCTCATCACAATGTACAAGCAGAGATAGACACTAGAGACAGGAATAGTTACAGACATAGACAAGTTAAAGGGAATACAGAAACACAACTCCCCTCCCAGAAATTTCAGCCTGGAGAAGAGAAGGCTTCGAGGGGACCTGATAGTAGCCTTCCAGTATCTGAAGGGGGCCTACAGGAAGGCTGGGGAAGGATTATTTACAAGGTCCTGCAATGACAGGACAAGGGGCAATGGGCTTAAACTGGCAGAGGGGAGATTTAGACTAGATGTTAGGAGGAAGTTCTTTACAGTAAGGGTGGTGAGGCACTGGAACAGGTTGCCCAGGGAGGTTGTGGATGCTCCCTCCCTGGATGTGTTCAAGGCCAGATTGGATGAGGCCTTGAGTAACCTGTACTAGTGGGAGGTGTCCCTGCCTATGGCAGGGGGTTGGAACTAGATGATCCTTGAGGTCCCTTCCAACCTTACCATTCTATGATTCTATGATTCTATGAAATCAGAGACCCCAGGAGGGGCTCCCAACCACCCTTCCACCTTCTCCCCACCCCTGTACCTTACCCCAAGGTTTGCCTTACACGCAAGGTAAATTAGGAGGATTGGCCAGGGAGGTTAGAAGAAAAGTGGTTAGTGAAAATTAATTGGCAGAGGAGCCAGAGCCAGAAGCTGCTAGACTACCCCAACTATTCTCCCAGCGAGAGACAGACAGAGTCTGACTTATCTATATTTTGATTATTGTTCCCAAACAATTTTTTCAGCAAGCCTATGAGTGAAGTAGACATCATGATGTTTTCCTTTCACAGCCTATAGTGTAGTTTTCTCTATTAAAATATTCTAATTAGTCTCACACCAGCACACTACCCCAATGCGGGGAATGGAACAAAGCTAGAAATGGGTAGATTCAGACTGGATGTTAGGAAAAATTTCTTCATCATGAGGGTGATGAGGCTCTGGAACAGGTTGCCCATGGAGGTGGTGGCAGCCCCATCCCTGGTGGTTTTTAAGACCAGGCTGGATGAGGCTCTAGACAGCCTGATGTAGTGGGAGGTGTCCCTGGCCATGGCAGGGGGCCAAGCTGATCCTTGTGGTCCCTTCCAATGCTGACTGATTCTATGATTCATCAGGGGATTGTGATGTACTGTATGGGTTTTTTGTTTGGATGCTTTAATGTTATTAGAAACTGTTTAGTTTTTCCTGCACTAAGTATTGAATATGGAGGTATGCAACATGTATTGGGCACACAGCTGTTCTCTGGGATGATGATGTGGTTTACTTCTTGTCTGAGGCATCCTTTCTTTTTTTTTTCTTTTTTTTTTGTTTTTTTTCCTTACATAAGAAAAACTTCTGGTTTGCTAGAACCAGTGTTGGGAATCAGTTTTCACAAACCTGGTGAGCACTCTACGAGGCTGCACTTTCTTATCCGGGATGTGTTCTTAGTTTGAAGTTAAGATTAGCTTGATCTGTTTTAATTTATTTCATGTTGTGTCTGTCACTAACCTTAAAGTCCCTTTCTTTTCCAATCTTGGCTCTCTGGTGAAGTAACAACAACTGTTCTTGCAGCTCCTAGTCCTGTAATCACAGGATGTTTTTGCACTCTTTTGTGTTTGCTTCCGTTTGTATTATACTCTTGTTGATTCCTCTAACATATCAAATATTTCTGTTTTTATGAATCCTGAAAGTCTGAGTTTCTGTGCTTCACTAAGGTGTCATGGTCCAAGTTATATTAGGGCTCTTTTGTATTAGTTGAGGGGAAAAAATGCATTTTATGCTCATTTCCAACAATTGCTGTTTGCAAAGGATGCGTATTTTTTAAAAATATTGTGATTGCAGTTCTGGAACTCTCAGCACAGGAAGGACATGGAAGTATTGGAGTGGGTCCAGAGGAGGGCCACGAAGATGATCAGAGTGCTGCAACAGCTCTGCTAATAGGACAGGCTGAGAGAGTTGGGGCTCTGCAGCCTGGAGAAGAGAAGGCTTCGAGGGGACCTGATAGTAGCCTTCCAGTATCTGAAGGGGGCCTACAGGAAGGCTGGGGAGGGACTGTTGACAAGGTCTTGCAATGACAGGACAAGGGGCAATGGGTTTGAACTGGCAGAGGGGAGATTTAGACTGGATGTTAGGAGGAAGTTTGCAGTGAGGGTGGTGAGACACTGGCACAGGTTGCCCAAGGAGGTTGTGGCTGCTCCCTCCCTGGAGGTGTTCAAGGCCAGGCTGGATGAGGGCTTGAGTGTGCTGTCCTAGTGGGAGGTGTCCCTGCCTATGGCAGGATGTTGGAACTTAGATGATCCTTGAGGTCCCTTCCAACCTTACCATTCTATGATTTCTGTTTTGATTATTTGTTAGTTTTCCATTCCATTTTGTTTTCTCTCTTTTTGTGTTTTGATGGTGAAATAAAGAAAAAAAGGTTTCATCTTCTTCCTTAAATTCTAGTATTGTACTTTAAACAGTCTTTCTCATAATCAGTTTCTTTTTTACCTGACCTTACTTGTCCTGCTACTTCAAAATATGTTTTATTATTATTTTCCTTTTTTACAACCATCTTTTTCAAAATATCAAAGTCTTTAGTTTCTCCTTTACCTAAGTCTTTGAAGATCCCATTTAAAAAGCTGGTTTAAAAATGTTTTGAACATACTTTGGGAGAGATGTGGATGTTTTCAGGGGAAGAAATTTTTCTGGTTTGGTTCAGGATTTTTGGAAGATACTTCAAAAATATATCCTTTTAAAAATATAGGGAAGCTTGAAACTTTGAGAGATGTGAAAGCTCTACTAATGTCCTAAGACTGCAAGTCGAATAGCTGTCTTTGCAAAATTTGCTACTTGAAAGACCTTCTCTGCAAGTGTTCTCAGGACTTCTAGCTAGAGGCAAAAGCAGTTGCTTTAAATCCTCTCTTTGTAGAGCTGCAAATTAAGAATTCCATAAAATACTGCACTGAAACTGGTCATTGCCTGAGTGCTAGTCATCTTGGAATCATAGAATCAGTCAGGGTTGGAAGGGACC
>VWZE01024683.1:8547-20403 GCA_013396675.1 Eubucco bourcierii
ATAGATGGCTTACTCTGTAAGGAACCCTAAAGGTCATCTAGTCCCTACCATAAGCAGGGACATCTTCAACTAGATCAGATTGCTCAGAGCCTCATTCAACCTGACCTTGAATAATTCCAGGGATGGGGCGTCTGCCACTTCTATGGTTAACCTCTTCCAGTGTTACACTGACTTCATAGTCGACATTTTCTTCCTTATGTCCAATCTAAACCTATCCTCTTCTAGTTTAAAATGATTACTCCTTAGACTGTAGGCCCTACTAAAAGGTTTGACCCCATCTTTCTTATAATCATCCTTTATATACAGAAAGGCCACAATAAGGTCTACTTACAGCCTCCTCTTCTCCAGTCCGAGTAACCACGGCTCTCTCAGCCTGTCCTCGTAGCTGTCCTCTTCACAATTTTGTGAAGTTTCCTCTGAATTTGCACCAATAGGAACATGTCTTTCTTGTGCTGAGGACTCCAGAGCTGGACACAGTACTCCAGGTAAGGTTTCACCAAAGCACAGGAAATGGACAGAATTACCTCCCTTGACTTGCTGGTTGCACTTGTAGCCCAGGATATAGTTGGCTTTCTGGGCTGTGAGCAGACATTGCCTATTCATGTCCAGTTTTTCACCTGCGAAGTTCTTCTGCACAGGGCTGCTCTCAATCACTTCATCCCTAGATGATATTGATACTAAGGGCTGCCCTGACCCACGTGCAGGACCTTACATGTGACATTGTTTAACCTCACAAGGTTCATATATATAGTCTTACTTCTCAACCTTGTCCAGGTCCCTGTGAAGGGCATTCTATCTCATCTTCTGTGACAGTTCCAGCTATTGCTCAGACAAGTCCCTCTGAAGCGGGTGGCAATGGAGTTTATCAAAATCCATTATAAATGTAATACATACATTCCTAAAGCTCCAGTTTTGTACTGTTCTTCGGTATCTAAATTTTTAAAGACTGGGGCAGTGATTTGGGCTTCCTACCATCTGAAAGTTTTTCAGCCTCAAACCTAACTACTCAAAGTGTTTTTGTTAGTTTCAGTCAGGTCATCATCAAATATGCTTTTTCAGAATAGGAGCATTTCTCATTAACTGCTAACCAGTTTACTAACACTTGCTGATGACAGTGATGTATCAGTCACATATTACTATCCTCTGGAATGTACATTCTTGAAAGGATCACACACCACATTCAAAATGGAGTTTACAGTTAGATAGAGAAGCCTACTCTCCATGATCAATCAGAATGGATAGATTCATAGAACAGTTTCAGTTGGAAGAGACCTTAAACATCACATAGTTCCAAACCCCTTGACAGTGACAGAGACACCCTCTGCTAGACCAGACTGCTCAAAACCTCATCCAACATGGCCTTGTATTCATAAGAGCTTTTTAAAGACAGATTTTCTGTATGATTACACAGTTCTGAAATTCCATACATTGGTTCCTAACAGTTGTATGTGGAAAAAGTTTCTAGCTTTTTCTCATGTGCTCTCTCAAATTCGATCTCAAAATTCTCATGATGGAAGTGATTGTGTGAAGAGAGAGATGTAAGATGTAAGATTTTTGACTATGTCTGGAATTTTACTGATAATATTTTTGAAACTGGGTCACTTTCATGAGAAGTGATAAATATTTAAATTCAGACTTAATCCTTGAAGTGTGCTTATTCTGTCTTTCAAAGAATTTGATAGTACTTGCAAGCAAAGTCTAAGTACTACTAAAGAAAAAAGAAGTCTGAATGAAAAAAAAAAAAGAAAAGAAAAAAGTCAATATAAAAGTATCAGGAATGTTGGCAAGCTGAATAGCAGGCTTCTACTTCAGTACAGACTTAAATTCAATCTTACCAGTAGTTCCATGTTTAAAATCAACAGTGATTTTTATGGATAAGGAGAGATGAAGGATAAATTGATGGAATTCTCTACATGCCCAATGTAAACTGATAACATATTCACATTTCTTAAGGCATTCCTTAAGCCTCTTTTTTTTTTTTACACTGAGGAGAAGTGTTTAGATTTACTTCTGAATTGCAGTCGCTGAAAACAATTTATCTCTCTGTTGTATACCATTTTGGTGCCATTAACAGGCAAAAATAATGAAAAGGAGGATGACAGTGGCTGGATGAGCAAGAAAAAGAATTCATAAGAAGTACAGCAGAATTAGGGTTCTTGTTTTTACAATTTATGGCAGGTAATTTTGTTTAGCAGAGAGGTAATACCATGATAACTTTAATATAAGAGGTGTAAATAGGGGAGATGTAGAAGAAACGTATTTCTAAGTAGCTTAAGGGAGTAAATAAAAATACAGCACCTTTTAAAAGTATCTTTTAAATATTTTTTAAGTTTGAAATGTTTAAATCATAGTATGCTGACTTGACTAAAGTGATAACCTTTATAACTGCTATGATAAATATTGGTGAAATACCACTACTGACTGTGGGCATCAGTTTTACTTTCACATAGGAAATATATTTGGAAGTACTGTGGCATCCTCCACAGGATTATACAGAGAACCTTAAGACAATCTAATTAGAAAGTTAATATTTTAGGGAAAGATTTGAGAGGGATTTTTGGTTGATTGGTTGGTTTTGAGCAGAAAAAGCTGCTGAATTTGAAAGCTGAACAGTATGGTATCAGCTTGGATACATGAAAAGAAATCCTTCATAGATGAGGAAGAAACTGTCATTGCCTTGTAGCTTAAACTTATTCTGAGTATTCTTGTGCCCTAGATTTTTCCTCAACACTCGGTACGTGTTTTGAGATTAAAATTGTTCTTTTTTTTTGATAATCAGAAATAATGAACATACCTGCAATAGCTTCATACACTGTAATTGTACCAGTTTTGGCAGTATTTTGGCACTCCAAACATCAGAAACTGTTAGAAATCATATGAAAAAACCCGCCATAATGGACAGAGAAGATTCCTTTCTTCCCTTTGCATTTTGCCTTATTATTTTGCTTTATGATGGACTGCACAGACTTTGTTTACTTCCCTGCAAGCATGATATGCATATGTAAGATGTAATTATTGGTGCCCGGAAATCGGTTGTTGCCATATCAGTCTCTGAAGGATTTGGCTCAACTAGCCACCCATTTTTCCTGCCTGCTTCAGAAAGTCGTCACAAGGTTTCCAGCTCAGGACAGTATGCTAAGAAGGAAGCCTCCTGGGATGGGTGCTTATGCTGGCAGTGTGTCTGGCAGGCACACCAGAGAGTACTGTTACTTTGGAGTTTAGCAGTGATCCCAGATTTTCTTTAGAATGTTCCTTCAGTGCAAGATGGGTCTCAGCTGAAACTTTTTCATGTATACACTTACTCATAGGATCCCTCAGAGCATCTAAGCTTTTGGGACATCATGACTATCTAATATATGTTGTCTGAAGTAATCACTGTACTAAAAAGATGTATTGATGCTTAATGCATTGACTAGTCTGTCCAAGTTATCTGTGGATTCTATCTATTTTGAGGATCTTTATGCTCACTAAGGTCCAAAATCTATGCCACTTATCTGTGCATATTAATTTAAAAATATTTTATAAGAATTTTTAAATGTTTTACATTTACAGTAAAAAATTTATTAGAGTGTTAGGGGTGGGAAAGGATCTCCAGAGATCATCAAGTCCAACTCCCCTACCAAAGCATAAATCACTTAGGGTAGGCCACACAGGAACACACCAGGGCAAGTTTTGAAAGTCTCCAGAGAGGGAGACTCCAAAACCTCTCTGGGCAACCTGTTGTAGTGCTCTGTCACCCTCACCATAAAGAATTTATAAAATGTTTTATAAGAACCTTGCAAACTGACTGTATGTGTATAGTACATTCACATTGGAATGTCACTGTCACAACTCACCAAATACCATCCAAGTGACAGGCACTACTTCAACAATCAGAACAAAAATATATTGTATGTTTAATAAAGAATGTGATTCTTCAAGTGATGATTACATGAGAATAATAAATTGGTGACACATAAGCACACATAAAAATATAAATAATCCCTTCTTGAATAAATTTTTACTGGCCTTTAACAAGTTTGGAACAGGTATTTGTAGTACACATATCATTAATCTTTTTAAAAAGCTTTTGGTGTTCCGTGATACTAACAGCTTTCCTATTACTTGGTGAACAACCTAATCATAGTTCTGGATTGTTCTAGAGATTTTGGACATAGTTAATTGGTTTCGATGTCTTCATGGAGCCTAGAGAGAGGGCAAGTCACAAGGCCAAGTGCAGGGTCCTACACTTTGGCTATAATAACCACATGCAGCACTACAGACTGGGGTATGAGTGGCTGGAGAGCAGCCTGGTAGAGAGGAACCTGGGAGTTCTGTTTGACACCTGGCTGGACATGAGCCAGCAGTGTGCCCAGGTGGCACAGATGACCAATGGCATCTTGGCCTGTATCAGGAATAGTATGGCCAGCAGGACCAGGGATGTAATTGTGCCCCTGTCCTTGGCACTGGCAAGGCCTCACGTTGAGTCCTGTGTGCAGTTCTGGGCCACTCACTGCAAGAAGGATTTTGAGGTGCTGTAGCAGGTCCAGAGGGGAGCGACAAGACTGGTGAAGGGACTGGAGGGAAAGTCTTATGAGGAGATGCTGAGAGAGCTGGGGTCGTTTAGCCTGGAGAAGATGAGACTCAGAGGGACCTTATCACGCTCTACAACTACCTGAAGGGAAGTTGCAATAGGGTGGGAGTCAGGCTCTTCTTCCAGGCAACTTGTGACAAGAGGAGAGGGCATGGCCTGCATCAGGGAAGGTTTAGGTTGGATGTCAGGAAGCACTTCCTCATGGAAAGGGTAATTAGACACTGGAATGGGATGCCCAGAGAGGTGATGGAGTAGCTGTTCCTGGAGGAGTTTGAGGAAAGATTAGATGTGATATTTAGTGACATGGTCTAGTTGATGTGGTGGAGTTAGGTCATAGGCTAGACTTGATGATCTCAGAGGTCTGTTTCAATAATTCTATGATTCTATGTTAATAGACTATTATTTGCTGATAAACTTTTCAACAGATATATGATTCTACTGTAGCCAAAGTATTTCTGATTGATTTCTTTAAGGACTGAATCAAATGTCAGCATTAGGAACTGAGACTAATGCCTACATCAAGCATAGAAGTATAGACACTCAAGGAGTCAGCGAGGCTTTCAGAAATTCTAAAAGTGGTGCTTTACTGTTGAAAGTGTTCTGTTTCCATCAGCACTAATCCTACTCTGTAATATTGATGGATTAACATCGTGAACATTCCCGATGTAACTGAGCACAGAATTTGACTCAAATTCAGTAGAGCCATTTTATTGTTTAGGTCTGTGGAAGATCAGGTCTGTTGTGTGTGAAAAACATTCACTGATACTTATGAGTCTAATATTCACAGAATCATAGAATACCACGTTGAAAAGGACCTCAAAATCATCTGGTCTAGCAAAAGCATAGTCTAGACAAGATGGCCCAGCACCCTGTCCAACTGAATCTTTAAAGTATCCTTGTAATGGAGAGGTGCTTAATGGATTGTGAGATGCTATTTTCAAAATTAATGTTGTTTATTAATTTTGGTATTTAAAACTCTTACCACCCCCAACCACTAGTTTTTAGTAATAATTAGTTCTTCATATGATCATGGGAACATTATACAGATCATAACATGGGATCTAGAATATTTAAGAAATAACTATCAATAATATAAACCATCAAACTCAATTGAACTGGAAGAGAAGATTCCTACGGTCAATACACCGCTTGCACACCAGATGGACTTGAGAATCTCCTTTTTGCTTATGGCAGAAGGCAATGGTGAATTACAACAGGCTTTAAGTATTTACTCACAAATATTAGCTCCCAACTTGCATGGCTAGCTACAGCTTCAGACAATACCCAAACTCTTGTAAAGGGTTCTGTTGGTGTCTTAGCTGCTGAGGCTTCTGATTCTTCCCAGACTTTACAGGCTGCTAGGGAAAGAGGCAGATGATCTCTGACCTTATCTTGGTTCCTCTGGACAGTCTGTGTCCCATCAGGACTTCCCATCTTGGCAGAATAACTTTAAGGTGTAGTCAGGATGTCTTGCAATGTGCAGTCTTAGCACAATGTCACACTGTCTGTGAAGGCTGATTGCATGGAGGCATTTAGAGTCTGCTCCTGGTAAACTCGAATCAGTTCCTGGGCAAACTAGCCCAAGTATCAGAGTTTGTTACTTTGTGGCAGAGTTAACTATCCTGGAGGCAGGGAATTAATATGGCTGAGTCAGGAATCACAAAAAGAGAATTACTTTATTCTTTTCTGAAAGCCCCATCTCCAAACTACATAAAAAAACTAGTTAAGGTTTATTTATAGATTCTAATTCTATTGGAAATTCTTCAAAGGATATCATGACAATTTTAGTGATTTAGAAGCCAGGAAATGGAAAAGGCTAAGCTGTAAACACAGCGTTACCCCATTATCAATCAGGCTGAGCAGAGAATTGAGGGAACAGCAGGCTTTACTTACAAAGGTGAGATAGGTATTTGGTGATGATCCCTTTCTGTATTTCTCTGTGGCTCGGCTGCCTTCTAAAGCTGCAAGCAATATCCAACAGTCTGGATCCATGCAACAGAAATCCAAGGTGGTGGAAAAGCTGCCAAAGTCAGAAATGTCTCGAAACATGACTGCCATCAGACAGGGATTTGTGGAAATGACACTGCCTGAGCAGCGGCAGGGGAGAGCCAAACTGCCAGGGTCTCCCCACTTCAGAATAGCAGCGAGGAAGGTGGCTGCTCTGTGGTCCAAGAGCAGCCAGGTCTGGGTGCTGCCAGTAGCTCTGTCAAATGAATCCCAAGGACTTGCTGAGCTTGCAAATTTGCACAGGATGATGCAAAAGTTGGGAGAAGTGTCCAAAGGCAAGGACAGTGCTAAACAGAGAGCCATGTAAAAAGGTAGAAGCCATCCAAAAGTGTGGATGGTCCAAAAAGGGAACTCAGGCACAGCAGGAGCTCTGTCACATCAGGAAGCTGTCCTGTCAGGAGCTCTTTCAAGGTGGGATCTCTTTTATTGCGGGCAAACATTGAACCTTCTCCCCTGCTCTATTTATCCTTTTCTAGACAAAGTGTCCATTTGCCATTTTATAATGGGCACGAAAACCCAGCCAACCACCAACCTGATCCCCAGCGCAGGCTTCCACACAGGTCAGCACACATATGGAAAGGCACCTTTTGCTGTTCCTTCTTCTCCCCATTCAAACCTATGGCAGGGGGGGAGAAAGAAGGAATTTGGAGGCACCAGAACACTAACTTATAGCTTAGCAAAGCATAATGCTGCAGAAGGCAATGGCAGAATCACTGCCAGATGCAGAGAGCAATGGCAGTAGGCAGCAGCAGGCAAGCAAGCATGAATACAATGGCAGAGCATGTTGTATCATGCAGACCCTGTTCATCTCCTTTTATCAATACAGCATGAGACTAACAGGCCTTTGGACACAGAATAGCCAAAAAGAATGACAGTTAGCTGAGCTTGACCATATTAGGTGAAGCCATAGGCTTGCTTTACCTAAATTTGGGAAAAACATAGGACTTGCACGGGGCAGGCACAAGCCAAGTGTACATACTTTGTTTACCACAGGATGTAAACAGGAGCAAAACAAGTCTGAGTAAGCCAGAGTCCTTAGACACAGTGGCTCCGGGTTCTTTATCCTCTTTCCTGTGGTTGCTTCTCCCCTCAGCAGGAGGAGGGACAGCAGAATAACATGTGTGGGCAACCCAGGACATGTATAAGCCTATTTTGGCCTATTCAGGCTTACCATGACAGTCCGTTGCTGGGGAATCCACCACTTTTCTTGGAAGACTTTCAAAGGCAGTGTCCTGGTTTGAGCTTCCAGGGCTAAAGTCCATCAGACAGAATGCAGGTTACTCCCCTCTTCCCCACCCTCTCCCCTGTAGGGAAAGGATAGGCAAGGGAAAGTGAAAGGAACAACAAACAACTTTGCACTGAATTGGAAATTAAGAAGTAATTTTTAGGAAAAAATTAAAGGTATTAAGGCAAAAGAGATGTACAGAAATATGAGGGAAGTGAATAGATACCTCGACATGATGACGAACTTCTTTCCTGGAGAGGTCATGGAGCACTGGAACAGAATCCCCAGAGAGGTTGTGGAGTCTTCTTCTCTGGAGACTTTCAAAACCCATCTGGATGTGTTCCTGTGCAACCTGAGCTAGATTCTATGGTCCTGCTCTGGCAGGGGGGTTGGGCTTAATGATCTGTGGAGGTTACTTCCAACCCCGTGGTACTGTGATCCTGTGAAATACATAGAAAACCTGAATTGGCAATGGAGTGGGCCTGGTCACGTGACAACAGCTTCCAGCTAGCAAGAAGCTCCCCAACATGCAGCAAAAATGAAAGCAAGAAAAGAGGAGAGCTCCGTGGAATTTCTTGCCCCTTAAGTAGAGGGTAAGCAGGAGGGGGAAGGGAGGTGCCTTCCCCTTAGTGGGATTTTCCCACCTGGATCAAATTTCCACAAGTTTTAGGGTCTATTGGTTAACCCTTAACCTACAAGAAGCAGATTGTTCTCATCGTAAAATTTTCATCTTCTGTCCAGTTGGAATCTCCCCAGGAGTACTAGTACCTGTCGTCTTTTCCATGTGACTCCTTGTAAAAAGGGAGTCTCTTTGCAGACATCCTTTAAATACTGAACCTCCTTTTGTCAGGACTGAACAAACCCAGTTCTCTCAGCCTTTCCAGGCTGAGAAAGCCTTCCCAGTCCTTTGATTACCTTTGTGGCCCTTGTCTGGACCCTTTCCAGTCTGAAATATTCAGAAGTATTGTATCCAGAAATATATCCTCTATTTTATTATATTATAATAGTATTTCTGTCGAAGTGTGAGGTGACAAGCAATTCAGGACTGGACAACAGGAGTGACTCTTATTCCTTTTAGACAGTAAGAATGAAAACATTGCACCCTGATAAGAAGTTTAAAGAGAGATTCTATTTACTAGTGCATAAATGCAAAAGGTAATCAGGTAGAATGGATACTTCTACAAGCTAAGCTAAGTCTATTGGACCAAATCCATCTAGAATCCTCCACCCATCTGTCCTTTTGGGGCAAAACAGGACCAGACTTGTTTACAATGCTGGTGCCCTGTTTGATTTGGCTAGGTTTCAAATTTCTCTCCTGCCAATGGTCCCTTTTGCCTCAAGGGNTGGGCCTGACTTCACTGGCTTCCAGGCTCTGCTTCTCCTCCTGCAGCAGTGTTGTTGCAGACTAGCCCCCCGAGGACACCTGGCTCCCTCCCGGGCTTTTGCTTTTGATTTTAGCAGCACACTCAGGTCCTGCTACCCTCTCTGACTTGTGATTGTGCCAAGAACACAATTTGGAATTATAGTTTCTTTGATTATCACCTCAACACAGTGTCTCAGACTGATCAGTGAGTAAACTTGGCTATTAAATTAACTGGATTCTCTGGTTTTCCTGCCAATAGCCCTGTTCGAGGGCAAGGGGAATCCATCTTGTGACTGGCAGCGGCAGCTGCTGCTCCTCACTGTCCGATCTGAGATATGCATAGGATATGGATATTGATACGTCTTTGTCCCTTCCCTAAATTGCTAGATAGGATTCCTGTTGTACCTTTTGTGTAAATAACTCCCGGCTGGGTATTTGAACCTTAGGGAAATTGTAAATAGTTCACTGCTTTGGGGTGTGTGTTTGCTTGGTGCAGGAATTTACGTTAATAAAGTTGGATATTTTCCCATCTCCACACATTAAATTTGAATACTCATAACACCATCCCAACCTTGGCAGGCCTGAAAGTAGGCCATAATTGTCCCATGCCATCTCCATCTGAAGCCACTCAAAATTCCCTACCAACTGGTAACCATCTCCCCTACAAACTGTAGGATCAGAAGGGATGCCTGCTCTTCCCAGAGAGAGGTGTGAAGGGCAGGAGAGGAGAAGGGAAAGACAGATGTACTAACCAAGCACTGGCTTATCAGCTATGGTACTGGAAAATGGAATGGAATAACAATATTACGACATCCTGGGACTCCCAGATCTGTCCCATGGGATGGGTCTTGGTCTCTGTAGTTTTCTTAGGGGAACCTGGGACCCCTCAAACTATGACAATATAACACATTGTAACTGTAACATGATATATATAAAACTAACCGATTCTGTGATTCTGTGACTACCTAATATATTATGATCATATTACACAGTTATTTTTATACTCATCATTTATAAGTCAAATACATTCTAATTATATGGTTTATCTATCCAGAAATATCAAACTCACCAAGTTTGGCACTTAAGACATTATACAAGTTTTGAGATAGATTTGCCCTTATTAAAGACTAGGTAGTACAACTTTAGTAGGAAAAGGAAGAGGGGAAAAAGAATGGTTGGAACGGAGTGAACATAAACTGCAGAAACTGTTTGGATTTCTTCACTTCTGCAGATTCAGCACATTTCTGCTGTTTGTTGTTCCCAGAAGACAGCAAACAGAAAGAATCCATTCTGAAGTCTGGTGCTTATTTTTAGTGCATGCCACCAAAAGTGTCTTCAGTGTTTACAGTGGGAAGCAAGATCGGAGTTGATCAGACAGCTGCTGACAAGCTTGCCTGAAAGTAAAGCACAATGAGGTTGCTATAGTCAAGAACCTGTTTCTGCTTCTGCTACAGCTAAGTTAATTTGTTTTGTACAATATTAGTACATTATTATTATTATTATTATTATTACAAAGTTTGTCCTTCCTGCCCTCAGTTAGCTGCTTCATAATAATGACTAAAACTGATAGGCAAATAACTATCTCTGCAGCATGCCAGGAATTTATGTTCCAGACATGGCTTCAAGTATAATAAAGAATTTTTTGAGATGCTTGATTTTATTACTGTCTTCACTTAGAGTAGGAAAAATGAACAAGAACCCTACAAAAACAGAGGAAGGGGAACACTTAGAAAGCTTCCCATTCTCTACTTTCCTGAAGCTCTGTAGAAAACAGCTCAGTGAACACAGCAACTTCATAGAAAGTAAAGTCAAAACAAGTATCACTTATTAGTTGATTTTCCTGCATTACAACAAGTCTAATACTAGTCAAAACCCAATCTTTTGCAGCATAAGAAAAAAATAGGAGAAGTTACCCTTGTCAGAGATAATTAGGAGTTACACAATGGGAGTATGCAGATTTCTGAAACATCCAGGGATGAGTGTCTGGAGAAAAACTCTTGTGAATGAGTTGCCATTATTCTGGAGCCATTTAGAGTTAGAGTGTTCTGTTCACACCATGACAAGAGACCACGCATCAAATGGTAGAGGTCACTGAGTTATTCCAGTGCATTTCAATGCAAGTAACTGCTTAGTGAAAGAAACTACAGCGCTAGATTAATAACAGTAATGCAGAACTTTTGAGAATTCATAATTTTTTCAAAAAGTACTGCTATTCCACTTTCAATTTTGGAAATTATAAATTATTATTTTAAACTATCAAATCTACACTATTTAAACCATATGGACAAAGGAAGTAGGACCTCTCTGTATCTCAGGCCAGATCAGTCAGGGCCAAGAATTAAGACTAGCTCAAGACAGAAGAAAAGGAGAGTGATAGTTGTAGGGCATGCAATTCTACAAGGAACAGAGGGGCCAATATGTCTGACAGACCCCTCTCAGGGAGTTGTACTGCCTACCTGGAGCCCAGGTTAGGGACATTGCTAGGAAAATTCCTAACCTGGTATGCTCTACAGACTACTACCCATTATTAATTTTCCATATAGGGGGAGAAGAAATAATGACTGGTAGTCCTCAAGCAATCAAAAAAGACTTCAGGACCTTGGGGCAAAAGATTTGAGATTCAGGAGCACAAATCATCTTCTTTTCCATCGTTCCAACCGATGGCAGAGACATTGGATTAGGCAGCAG
>VWZE01024684.1:3023-22690 GCA_013396675.1 Eubucco bourcierii
AGGTATAGACTGGATATTAGGAGGAAGTTCTTCACAGAGAGAGTAATTTGCCATTGGAATGGACTGCCCAGGGAGGTGATGGAGTCACTGTCCCTGGAGATGTTCAAGAAAAGACTGGATAGGGCATTTAGTGCCATGGTCTAGTTCACTGGCTAGGACTGGGTGATAGGTTGGACTGATGATCTTGGAGGTCTCTTCCAACCTGGTTGATTCTCTGATTCTATGATTCTTAGACAATTCATACCAACATTTGTTGGGGACAGTGCAGGGGAAGAACAGGGAAACCTTCTGTTGTCCTTCCCAGATCTACATCTGTGATTTTAGGACAGTGAGTCTATTGTATAAATTAATAATTGGTTATGAATTATGAACATTAATTTATGTATTAACAGTAATGTTTAATATTAAAAATACAGGGAAATTCCCTGAGATTCTTTGGATTTTTGGTCGACAGGAAGTAGTTGCACAAAGGGTATTTATGAACATGGTATAAAACAGTTTAAGCAATCAGAACTTGGAAAACAGGAATGTGAAAACAGGAAAAATTCTAACTATGCTTATGAAGCCTTAGGATTAACTCTAGCATATGTACTCATGGCGCTTTGGTCTTGGAGTAAGTTACCTGTACAAGAACACTTCCAAAACTTATTGTAATGACCCCATGGTGAAATACAAAATATTCCGGGCAGAGGGAAGGGGCGAAGAGCTGAGTTGCTGCTAAGCTGATAGCACAAGCTGCAAACATGTGGCCACCAGGATTCCCAGTTAACGAGCCACGAATGGGGTTACTGCTCCTGGTGGAGGGTCAGTGCAGAAAGGCAGAAAGGTGCGGTTTCTAAATCAACCCCCAGCAAATACATCATTTTGAAAATGAAACTGGCAGGCAGGCACTAGCATCATTCTTCTGCCCAATGAATTCAAAACTTTGTGTCTCATGTGACCAAACAGGCAGCTTGAGGGGCAGCACAAGACACTTTACATGTGGTGCAAAGCTCCTAGCCCTCAAGGCTTTGCTGCTCCATTGTTCGCTCATTCTACTCCACTCCCAGACCCGCAATAGGAGGAAGAAAGCAAGACTTAAACCGGCCTGGCAGGATTTATGCCCTACCAAGACAGAGTCTTAAAGCAAATTAAGTGCATCCTTTTTAATAGTGTAGACACATGTAAATTCTGGTTTATATACAGAATGCATGGGTATTTTTGGAGAGCAGAAAGTTCATGTTTACCAGTCTCTATAAGGGAAAAGGACCTATAAGCAGGAACAAAGGAATATTTACTAGTGTGGACCTGCGTTTTATATTATCTACTAATGCTGTGCTGAAGGCAGTCCTAGAGGGCTCCTGAGGTAGACTGAATTTCTGCCAGAAAACCAAAAGCATGGGATGATATGTCTTCTCTAACGTAATCCTCTCTCACTGTCTCATCTTAAATAATTCTTTCTAGAGATATTTTCTCCCTGGACACTCAAAAGTGTTTCTTCTGGAGTATGAGAGCATGTCAAGACCCTGATAATTTTTCTCAAGTGTCCTGAAAAAAACGTGACCTAAATTCATGCTACACAGTCCCCAGATCATCAGCTAGTGTAAATCAACATGTTGCTGTTGGCTAGGAAGTACATTTCATGAAAGACAAATGGCATTAAAGTTTTGTAGGTAAATTAAAGGTCTCAAAGCAGAGGTCTGAACCAAGCAACATTTCTTAGAGAGACAGAAACCCAACTCCAGATTATTAACCTGCAATGTAAAGAAGTGTTTATCTGGTATTAATCTGGTGCATGCTTTCTGTATTAGTGAAACAATAATACAGCAAAGTTCATGTTGAAGGCAGTGACTGTTGCTGCTCTTCCACATAAAAAGTTGCAGTGCCAGACATGCTACATCTTTGTGAATAGAAGCAAACCTGCTGAGTTTTGGCAGCCAGATGTGAAACGAACTGAATAAACTCAAAAGGCACATACACACATACATCCCTGATGTTCCTTAGTGAAAACCTCACAGTCAAAAGGGCTGTGCTCAGAGCAGGTAAGTCCTTCTCCTTAGGGCAGCTGTCATGGTCTTAGTCAGTGTGACCTGGCTACTCGTTTTAGCGGGTGCTGTGTGGTTCCCCACTAGAACTAAAGTCATCTAGGAATATCATGTTTTCTTTCTTTTTTTTTTTTTTATATAATTCAAAATGTTCTAACAGATATTGCATACAGACCCCATATGGCTAAATCCTAAACCAGACTTGTTCTCTCTTGCTCAATTCCATAGATTTTATCCACAAAAGAACCCATGCTCAAGTACTCTTCTCCATAGCAAGGTCATTTCAGGGCAATATACAGAAATTTATTTCTTTACCTTTACAGTCTAACTTTGTTAAGAGCTCTCTAAATGATTCCACGATAAAATTTGTGAGACAGGTTCAGTCCTGAGGAAAGCCAGCAAAAGTCAGTAAAAACAGACTTAAGTCAACACCTTTTCACCACAGATTAATTTATCACCCACTTTACAATTGAAAAAATTGGTCTTATTGTAAGGCATCACAGAGTGAAAATAAAAGTCACAGTAAGACAAAAAATAATGGCACCGCCTGATAATACGTTTAAAATCCCAGTGTTCATCCAAAGCCAAATCATTCCAATAATTACACAGTCATTAAAGCAACAGTCTAAAGGGGAGAATAGCTTTATGGAAGAGTTCAGGTGAACAGTTATTTAATCTTCTTTTTAGTATATCTAGATGAAGTACTTTTTGCTGAATTTAGGACAATCTATTATTAGACCTTTGCAGACATTCTACCTAATTACTTCTCTGCCAGGATAATTTTTACTCCTAGAACTATATATAAGGGTAGTTTAGAGACAGAAATTTTATTCTTGCAGATGTAGGAGAGTCATTCTTATCATTCTGTGAGTGATTTCACATTGTGTTTTCCTCACATGATCCAGCACTAATTTCCAGTTAGCCTCTTCAGCACTGTCTGAGGGCTGCTGCCACTAGAAGATTCTGTCTTATCACCAGTGTGAATACCTCAATCCCAAACATAGATCAAAAGCCTTGCTCTGCTACTGCTTAACCAGGTATGCTCTTGTGTTCCTAAAGAATATGTTCCTCTCACCCACCTTCCCTGCTGAGTACCCAAACAGCCTGGGTATAGACACATTTTTTGCACTGTCATTCTCTCATGAGCTCCATGAATATTCATCCATGCAAAATGGAACAGTTTGAACAGAAATAATGGGATGCCTCATCTTTGTGCCTTAAAATAGCCAACTTTTTGTTATCAGCATATGCTCCTTGGGGTAGAAGATGTCAGGTCAAACTCTCAGGCAACAAAAGGAATTTAACCCAAGCCTTCCACAGTCTTGCTTTGATAGGTAGGTTTTATCATACACGCTTGTTCCTTGCTGTATCTTTCTGGTTAGTTTAGCTTGTGTCTACATGTGACTGTTGACCCCTGAAAAATTAATATGATTGCATCTGTGATCCTCAGCCGGGCTTCCTCTCCATGGCAACCAGGATGCATGGATCTGAGACCCCAGCTTTGCCTGAATATGATACAGACACTCAGACTGAGAAACATGAAAGAGATCACTTGTTGCATGGTCTGGATGATGGCTTTGGATAAGTATCCAACGTGCTGGATACTCTTGGTGATGCCTCTGTTTCCTCACATTGTGTGGAAGGCAGAACTTCAAGAACTTTTTAAACTGGAGAAACCCCTGATATTTTTAAGAGATCTGTCTTGCAGTGTTGCCACAACTGTTTTCATTTACAAGTAGTTTAGCCTGGAATGTTTGTTAATTCCTCTTCTTTTTCTTCACCTCTCTTTGTTAATTTGCTTGTGTGTATATGTAGTAGAAGGGGTAATTAATTACTGCCAGATGATATTTTAAAAATGTATTAATATTAAATGTTCAGAACTCACGGCACCCTGATCACCAAAATAATAATAGTAACAGGTTCTTGCATCATTATGGAAACTATATACAGGTTATAATAGGATCTAGAAATAACTATTAAATATATACATTAATTGAACTCGACTAAACTGGCAGAGAAAACTTTGCGATCAGTGTACCGCTTGCGGTCAGTACACTGCTTGCTCACTAGATGGATGCAAGGAGCAACTTTCTGCCTATGGCAGAAGGCAATTAATGATTACAAGAAGCTTTTGGTATTTACTCACAAAAATATTATCTTGACAGTACCCAAAGCTTGTGGTGGGTTGCTGTTGGTAGCTGTCAGAGGCTTTGGAGTTTCCCCAGGCCTCTGGGCGCTGGAGAAAGGAGACAGACGATCTCTGACCTGTTCCTGGCTTTCTGGACGATTTGTGTTACCTCCAAGGCTTCCGCCTGGGCAGAAGGCTTTCAGGCGCAGGCAGATGTCTTGCGGTGTGCAGCCTGGGCACAGTGTCACGCCAGCTATGCAGGCCGAACGCGTGACAGGGATCAGAGCCTCAGCTCAGGATCAAGGAGGCAGCAGGCACAGATGCAATAGCAGACACAGCTTGTAATGGCAAAGCACACACTGTGCTCCCTGCTCATCTCCTTTTATCCAATACAGCCCGAGACTAATGGGCCTCTGGCCACAGGATAGCAAATCAAATGGCAGTTATCCAAGATGTGACCATATTGGGTGAAGCCATAGGCTTGCCTTACCCTTTTTTGGGCAGAACAAGGGCCTGGCACAAGGCAACCATGTGCATTTTGTTTACTGCACTTGCTGGGCAGGCCATAGACCCCAGACTTAGTGGCTCCAGCTTCTTTGTCCTTTTCCCACGGCTGCTCTCCCCAAAACAGAAGGAGGGAGAGCAGAAAAACATACCTGGTCAAGCCTAATTTGGCCTGCTTAGGCCTACCACAACTGTATAACAAAATATATATATGTGGTGGGAGAATCATTAATTATAGAACAGTTAGGATTGGAAGGGATCTTAAAGATCATCCAGTTCCATCTTCTCTGCCATGGGGCAGGACATCTTCTACTAGGTCAGGTTGCTCAAGACCCCCAACTACCCTGGTTCTGAACATTTCCATGCAAAATGTTTTTTGATGTCTGTCAGTCTGCTTATTCAGAGTTGTGGATCCTATACCGTGATAGGACACCCGAAATCAATGTGTTCCGCTACGAAAATGTCAGCATATTTGCTCAAATTCACAAATACCAGTGAACTTGTCTTCACCTTGTCCCTGTAATTATCATTTGTGTTAATATCCCATTGCCAGAAGTGTCTGCTGCTTTTAGATTGCCGACTTGGAAAAACATTTTATGCAGTGGCAACCATCTCCAGCTGGAGTTTTGAGTACTCACTATGCCTGCAAATTCTTCTCCAGCTGCTTCATATCAGGTACCCAGAAATGAGGAGTGCATAAGTTGTGGCCACATTTGGAAAACTTTGGTTTGAGTGACCTTCTCAGCATTGTGTGGGACCTGAGGAGAGATGCAGAGACACAGTCACAACTATCCATGGTAGCACTCAGATCTGGAATGAAAGAGGCAGGTGTCTGGGAGGCACATATTTTCCTCTGACGTACAGCTCTCATTGGACATAGGACAACACTGACCACATGGACTGAATGTGTCAGAATTCCTGTGGAATAAGTAGTATTTGATTGCTGAAATAAAGATGCCATTGTAATACCTTTTTATAAAATCAAAACATTCTTTAAAAGCTTTAGTAGTACAATAGCAGCCCACCGTACTCCTCCTGAGTGATGGCTTTTCTGGTCAGAGAAAAGCCATTAATGGAGCTGTGATCACATAACCAAATGTTTGCTTATCAGCTGATCTAGTAATCTAATTTGTCTTACAACAGTTCAAGGTATACAAGATACTAGCCTGGCCTGAAGCTAGTTTGTGTAGGCTGAACTTCAGGAAGTGAAGCAAGTACATAATTAATGAATGAATTTTAACATTTTACTGGGAGATGTTACAGGTTAACATGCAGGATATATTACTAGAAAAATTATGCCAAGACTCATTCTAATGCTTATTTCAGGCTGAACAAAAAGCATAAGTAGGTGTTGTGAGACAATAGGAAGAGGTAGCAACAGTGGCAGTTACCTCCTGCAGCAGTGGTCTCAGTAACCCGGAGCTAAACTTGATAGTACCTGGGTGGTTTCTCCAGGAGCAGGCTCTGTGTGTGCATATACATGCATATATGTGCATGTGAGTTGCAGCCAGCGCCTGGAAATACCCATAAACATGACACAGAGACAGGAAAACACCCACATTTGTTTATTCTGTGTCTGACAAAGCAAAATTCTTTGCTTTTCCTTCTCTTTTATTCCTTTTGTTAATTGAGATTCAGTTGTATTTGAATGCTGTATAGTTCCTCTGACCAAAGAGGAAGCAATAGTGAAGTAGACTTCAGGCCTGGGACAGTACTGGCGAGAAAAACTACTTGGAAAGATGTCACACTAAAGCAGTAGGGGAAGCAGAGGTCACATCAGATAAGCCTCTGAATTAAGACAGTGATTTTTTTCCCCCTGTGATTCTGATTGTTTCTGTTCATTTTTGCTTCTATTTATGCTCTTTTTTGTCACCTCTTTTGGAAAGTGCACAACAATATTAATATAAATTTGTTATAAAAACATACAAATTTGGTTTGATTATACATTCTTCTTCACCTTCATGAATTTTAACAGATGGTGTAAAATATATAAATTTAAATAAAGTAGTGCAGGTAATGGAAGATTTAGGAGAGACTCAGTTTGTTTGAGCTGCTGAGATTATTCAGTGTGCCTACACTTCAACATGATTTTAGTGGAGTCAAAACTTGACCAAGGTTTGTTCGATTTCCTGGTAAAAACCACCCTTATAGGTATGAGTTAATAAACAGGGGAATTCTGTGGTGCTTTTATATATCACAGACTGGTCCTCAGTCTATCAGCATAGAAATGGCAGAATATAATTTCAGTGAAGGTGCTGAAAACAGCTTTTGAGACTTGATTCTGCTCATCGTTCTGTTTCAGTGACATCCCTTGAAAACAGTGATCCCTCACACAAACTGAAGTCCAGAAAAGCCTCACGTGCAGTTAATGTAGCAATGAAATGTAAGAAGATATTGCTGGTACATCAGCTAAATAAAAATGCACGGATACTTTGTTTCAAAAGTGATGACTCCAATGACTATGCTAGATCATGCAGTGAAGTCATAATACAATGCTGTATGCATAAGAACAGCAAATTTGCCACTTCCCTGTCTTTTTATAGAAAAGCAGGCAGTGGTTAGGAGCAGTGTTCCTTAAAATTTGTGACCCACAAAAAAAATCTGTAGTAATTTATTTATTAACTTTCATAAATAATTTAGTGTGCATCTCTTGACATATAGATGAATGGGGTATCTCATATTTGTGGACTATCTAATAGGAACCTTTCATGGTACAACTTTAAAGAAGGGAGACTACATTTATGCTCCAGCAATATCAGGTAGCAATGGGCCCCAGCAAAGAGTAGGGGTTAGGCTTCTTTGGAAGAGACACTTTCTTCTTTGAACTTGATTTGACTTGCCTCAGACAAATGAAACAAGAAATGTAGTTAAACGTAAAACAATAGCAAAAATCAGACATGCAGTACTTAATGTTATTACAATCTGTACAGCTAGTACCCTGTGCTACAACCAATACCTTTCTTGAGAATTCCTACTCAAAGCCTGATCTTTAATACTGTGAACATGGAGACCTGAAAAATCAGGAAACAAGAGTTACAGTTAGGGCATATGAGAAGTTTAAAAAAGAGGGGGAAAAAAAGGTAGAGAAAAGAAGGAAAAAATAAAAAGCCAACCAAAGGATGAATATGACATTTGCATGAGCCATGGAAAGGTCACCAATAGAAATAAGAACAAAACCAGGGCTGTAGAACATGAAAAAGGAATGCACTGTGCACCATCAGACCACGTGCATTACCTTATTTTGCCATAGGACATTACATGCAGGCTAAAAAGAGACAGGGCAGCACTTACAGTAGCAGAAGGTATCCTTTAGATCCTGTATATAGCACAGAGAACATCCTTGCAGTGACAATGCTTGTAAAAGGTAGATAACATGACTTGTGATCCTTCTTCAAGAGTAGCTTTTATTTACCCACACAGAAGACATGACTTATTTCCAATTTTTTTTCAGTGTTGATTTCTATTGGTGAAGAAGCAGCAGACTATGAATCCACTAGAAAAGCTAAAATGCACAGGAGAAGGTCTAGGATGTTGGGGCATTTTTCTCCATACAGAAACAGACTTGCATGGAGTTCAGTAGAAGATAGAGGATCAGTATTTGATCAAAAGAAAGATGTCTAATGCTAAGTTGGCAGAAATATTATTTGAGTTGAAGAGAATTTTGTTTCTTTTTTTTTTTTTTTAAACTTTGCCTTTTATGTAGTAAATAAATTCTTCTCTTAAATTATTTTCCATGGATAATCCCCAGCAGACACTGGTAGAAGTGATTTGAAGAAAAACAGAGCAAGACTAAGCTTTCATCTTCCTTCTGGGAGTTCCCAAGCAGTACTCATGAGAGATATGGACAAACTGGCAGGGCAAGAGATACTGGGAAACATAAGCATAAAAGGATATGAAAGGTATGGCAGGAGAGAGTGAGAATTTTTAAGTGGAATGCAAAATTATGCAGAAATCATGTGGGTTGAATTCTCTGAATGCTGAAAATTACTCATCCCTTTCAAATGCAAATGATGTAAAGATGTCTTGTATGGAGAAAGGTATGAGCGCTCACTTTCTAATGACACATAATATCAAACACATTTTAATTTAGGCTATCTGGAGTGTACTAGTTAGGAAATTGATCTAGGCAGCAGGAGAAGTCATTACACATATTTACAGAGGTTTCAAAAATAGGCTATACATTTTTTATCCAGAAGTCTGTATCTGAGAAGGTGGTAGCTAGAATTAACTTCAATTTCCTTGGTGACAGTAATGGCTGATTGAAAGTTTCCCTGTAGTGTGGTGAAGCTGGTGTGGTGGAGTCATCCCTCTGGATTCCTTTTGACCCATTTATCAAGAGACCTTAGGTTTTAAACAAAGTGAAATTCCAGTGTGAGGCATTGAAATTTCTTATGCTGAAATGTTAAGTCAGGGGGTTGTGAGGGCTTTTTTGGCATGTAAAATGATTGCCTTGCACATGAAGAAGAGAGGGGCAATTGGGGTAACAGTCTGACTAAAAGATCATTTATAAAAAGTGGAAGTTAAAAAAAATTCAGTGTCTGACTTGGTTTGGCACATTCTCCAGTGAATCACAAGTTCTCTCTGGCTAGAAAATTACTAAACCCTTCAAGTTCCCCTTGGGATACACTCAGCAGGGCATTTTGAAAGCTGATCTATAGAATTGTTTGCAGTTGTCAAAATGTTCAAATGAGCTATAAATAGCCAGAAATGGAGTAAAAAAGCTTACCTCCTCCATGAAGTTGTATCATTGTTCCTTACAGTGTTTCATGCATACCAGGAGATTGTTTCTTTACAAAAGGGTCTCTGCTCCTCATCAGTCAAAAATAACTGTGAAGAACTGATTTGAAGGCAGTGCTGTGCAAACATGTCCCTGCCATTGCATGACTGCATTGCTCCCACTGAGCAGGCTCTCCACCTCCACCTTGTGCTGTCACCTGCAGTCCTCACCTTTGGTGGACTCAGCTCATACTGTCAGACAGATATGTGTGTATCAGGCTTTTCCATGGTCTTTCTTCTCACAGACTTCATTCATCTCTGTCAAAATTGCTACAACTTGACAAAATTTCTGTGACTTAAAAAACAAAACAACTATAGACAACTGTTCAGTGTTAATGTATGGATCACATGCTCTGTAATTGATCTGACCACTTAAAATTGTCTTCTAAATTTGTTAGGACAAGAACATTTGTAACAAATTTTGTCTGATAAAAACACAAAGGTACCTCCAGCCACCTTCCAAGGGATCTCTCTCTGGAAGGAGGGACAAAGGAACAGGACACATTTTCAGGAGCAGTGACTTCCTGCTCAGTGCTACTCATCTCTGCCTGCTTGAACCCCATTGACCAGAAATTCTCCAGTTCAGCAGTTTTAAATTCTGATCCATGGCATGCTGAGGTCAGAGGCAGTCACTTCACTTTGAGAGGCTGAGTGATGTCTTTTAGCATACCAGTAATATTTTTGTGCACTTTAGAGTTACCAAGTATTTTTCTAAATTGAGGTCATACAGGGGTTTCAGAGGCAAGTTGTCAACTTTGGAGTCTCTGACTAAAGCAAGTTCCTTGTTAATGACATTATCATAAATTTATTTCCTTTTATGCTTTGAGTGGCTCCTAATATTTAGGTATTGTGCAGAAAGTCAGTGTCATTTAGTACAAGTGTGTAGGATTTTAGTATTGAGAGAATTCAGACTGTTTCCCTCCCTCAGTGAGAATGAGTCACAGAAGGAAAAGTTCCCTACAGATCTTGCAATATCATTCATTATTTAACTCAATCCCATAGCTCATTTTGTAGCAAAAAAAAAAAAATAATTAAAAAATCTTTAAAAGCTTTAAATAAAGGTGATCTCTGTGTCTGGAAAGGTGTGGAAAACCATTTGGCAGACTGTGACTAAGACTGAGAGAGGATAGTTTTGTTATGGTGTTTAAAGAGGATTATACAGTACAATTCTTTGATTTTTAGCAAACAGGAATTCTTAAAAGAAGTTATCTGGTCATGACAGCTCTGTGTCTCTCTGGAGTGATGATATTCAACAGCAGGACAGGCGTTGCTATGGTAATTAAGCATGTTCCAAGGTTTTGGGTTTTGTTCAGATTTCTTCAGTTATTAATAATTTTCCTAAAACAGTTTGGAAAAATTCTGGTACATTAAAATAGCATTTTTCCCTCATAAATGAGCTATTTAGAGTCTAATCCTGGTCTTTTAAAAGTCTGTGGCAAATCTCCTACTGACTTTCATGGAAACATGATTTGGCCTTAAATATTTGACAATTTCTGTATTATTTCCTCTGAGTATGTTTTTTAAAATCAGAAATACTAAAAATACCATGGTTTCTGACACACTAATTCCATCAGGGCTTTTGCAGGTGTACTGGTTTTGGCTTGAGATACCCCAAGGTTTGTTTCCTATCTCCTGCTGGTGCACGATTGTCCTTTGCAGTACTGCAGCAGCCAACCATGGACGTTCCCAGCACCCTGTATCTGAAGGACTGTAAAATCACAAGTTCTCCTAGTGATCATAAGAAGGGAAAAAGAAGAAAGATACTCTAGTCTGACAGCTTTCACCAGCAATGTTTCCCCCTAAGCTAACTCTGTTGCAGAGTGCCACCCCTCAGTAGTTCACTGGAAGGATGCAATGAAGTGATCCCTGTATAAGGAGATCCTGGAGGCAACTTTTAAACTGGAGATGAAGGCTATGCCACTCACCGCTGCAGCACCCAGGGCAAACAATCCCTGATCCTGGGGGAGCCCAGATACCCCAGAGCCTGACTGGATATCACCAGGCACCTCAGAACAAGAATTACAGTAGCCAGACACAGGATAAAGAGATGCCTGCCAATGTTTAGGTCAGGCTGTCTTTTTGGATGTCCACTGTTTCAGATACTCCAAGTGTCTCAATCCATCAAAACAACAAAGCAGACTGTGTTCCATCTCTTTGGTTATAGCTGAGTGGTTAAAAGCAGGCTGATGGAAAGTGTGGAGCTGTCTTCAGTCTCTTTTCTTGGCAACAGCCTTAATAGTGAAGGTATTGTATAAACAGTGATCAGTTACTGCTGCTACTGCCATTAGTGACAGTTACTGCTGCCATTTCATTAAATTCAGCATATGTGCAATGCATGTAGATCAGGCCTCCAAATGAGTCTTCTAAGAGGCATGTCTGGTTTGTGAGTCTTAGGTGGAGATGGGTTCATATCAGATGTTCAGATCAAGCAAGAAAGTAATATCTCTGGACATTTGTGACAGCACAGCATTTGGCATTCAAATAAGTTTTCTGGATAAGGCTTAGGTGCAAACAGAATCTCAGGCATGAGGGAGTAGGGGGGCAAGATTTTTTCTTTTTGAATCCCTGTCTTGGACCTTCACACCTGCTGGAACAGTGTTTTAGACTCTTTGTACTTAAGGAATCGTGAGATAAATAGTCATCTCAGCATTGCCAAATGCGTAGTGACTATGTCTTGTGTACAATACTGGAATCTTTGTGAACTTCTGCATCGAGGTAAGACAAATACAGACAAAGTTTTCACTCCTATTTTTAGTAATTGGAAAGTCCAAGGAAAGAAAGCAGATGCTTTGGTGCAAGTTCGTTTCTTAAGTTGAAAGAAACCCTTTCTCTGTGATAGCCATGAGACATCATCCCTGAAAAGGCTTCAGCCCAACATGACCTTTTCAGGCTATCTTATATAATCAAGGATAAAAATGATTCCTCAACACAATAATTCTAGTCTTGCATGTTCAGATCCTTGATTTTTAACACAGGGTTCCTTCAGTATTTCCTTCCTTTTTGCTGAGATAAAATGTACAAATAAGGTGGGTAAGTGCCAGGATAGGTCTCATCTCTCTTGTCCCAGACTAGTTATAATACTTTGATGCTGTGTGTCTTACAGCATATCTCCTTGTTAGGTTACTCAAAGAGTTAGGGATCTACATCTTTAACTGTCTACAGCTTTGAAGGTAATTAATTGTACCCTTCAAGATTTTCTCCCAGATGATCACTCATTGTTCAGCTTATTACAAGAAAAGAATAAACAAGCATTTTTCTCTGAAGTGCTGCAGAAAAAGCTAGCTTCAGAGCTCAAACAGTGTCTCGATGTATGGCTTGATTTGTCCTCAACAATTTGGATTGTCCCCGCAGCTGACTAGTGAAACGTGGTAGCCCAAAGTTTCTATGGAGAAGATGGTAAGTCAGCTGAAGATGATCTCAGAGATATGAGCATCTCATTGACCAGTTAATGAGTACATGTCAGCAATGCAAGCTGACTGACTGAGAGTTTGGGAAGGTCTTGATTTTTTTTTTTTTTGGTCTCAATGATTTCCTTCATTTTCTTGGAAATTGTGACTACTGAAAGTGTAGTCTGTAATGGTCTTGTCAGAACTGTGGTTCACAGGTGCCAGTACTTCAGATACTATTACAAGTAATGTAGCACAGTGTGCCAACAA
This sequence comes from Eubucco bourcierii, assembly GCA_013396675.1. Taxonomy (NCBI): domain Eukaryota; kingdom Metazoa; phylum Chordata; class Aves; order Piciformes; family Ramphastidae; genus Eubucco; species Eubucco bourcierii. The sequence continues at coordinate 16,112 of VWZE01024684.1, forward strand.
TGCCAAGTCAACGGTCCTTGTTTTCCTGCTCATCTTCCACTGCATTTTCAGGGGAGCCATTGAAGTATGGCTAGATGGAGCTCCACAAAATATGCTTAATACAAACCAAATAATAAGAAATAACTCAAAAACATTAGTACACCTCTTGTGAGTTGTCTGATCCTGAAAATATCTCATATAGTTGAGATTTGACCTTGTCCTTGGGACTAATTTTTCATTTACAACTTTAAAGATTTTTGACCTCTACAGATACAGTCCCATTTTGTACTGCAACTGTTCACTTACTGTTCTTGTGGTATTCAGGGGGTCCTTCTTAGATAAATAATTTCTCATCGGTGGGCAAAACTTGAGATGAGACAAAGGAGTCTTGTAGGAATTTCCTGAGGATGAATAACAACAGAACTAAGTGTCCAATGACTTACTGAAGCATCAGTTGCAAGTACCTGTACCAGAAAAGGTGTGTCATAGAGGTTAGATTAAACTCCACACAACATATTTTCACAGAAACCTTTTTTTCCTAATGAAAACTGTTACATGTGAGATTCATCACAGGAATACCTGTAGATAGCTTTACAGATGCATGGAGCAGATTGCTGAGGACAAATGGATCATTTTTAGGAGGTTGACCGTGGTCTTGTAACAGTGACTGTTATTTAATGCTGACATCAAGCAATATCAGGATCATTGTAATTCGTTTTATCAGGACTCTAGCAAATCTCTTGCTGCTCTGTGATGCTAACTTTCTATCCTACTGTAACTGTGTTCATAGGTATCCGAGTTATAACTTAGGAGTGAGTATTTAGGGATAAAATCGTTACCAAACTTCCTAACAAAGTATTATGTGATTTCTTTGCTACTTCAGATTTTTGGTTAAGGCCTTTATAGTATGTTGGATTCCTAGGCAAATGGCAGAGAGATTGTCAGTTCCTTTGATGTCTTACTTTTTTAATTCTGATGATCACCCAATCTCCTCAGATCTGATTTTCCACTTGCTTTACAGAAAAGCAGCATTAGAAATAAATAGTTCTGTGTTTGTTACCTTATAAGCAGGAACAATGGAACCCAAGACTCTGCATTTTACTCAGCTCTCCCATGGACAATGTAAAGCTTACTGTTATCAGAGTTTTCCCTATTGCCCCATACTAACATCACGTAATGGGTTTATCATATTAAATAAGGGTGCCTTCTGTAGACCTGCTCGATGTAGTGTGTCTTCGTGTGCTTCTTGGAAGAAAGATGATGGGAGAGCCTATAATTTATATTTCTATTTAAAAAAGAAAACAAGATGATTCCACATAACCACAACAGAGAAGGAAGAGTCCATGTAATAAATTAGCTAAGTCTGTTTTACACTTCATTCAAGTAAGATGCAATTAACATACTGGTGGTGGTGCACAATATTTAGCTTGAATTGTCTGAACTTTGTGTGGATCTTGTACTGGGTTCCGCTGTTTCCTTTCTTATGATTTTTGATAGCTTCCAGTTCATGCAAGACTCCAGCACCTCATATTATTATTCTTTATTTCACCCATGGTCAGTCACTCTCTACAGGGGCCTAGATCAATAACTATAGGACAAGTTGCTTAACTCCTCTCTTCATCATTGGGTGTATCTTTAATAGAGTGTTATGATGGCTGCTCAGGCATTTCTCCTCCCTAGGACTACAGTTGACTCAAGTGCATCTGGGTGTTAATCAGGATGAAATTTGGAAAAGGCTCAGAGGGCAGCTGCCCCACTATCAAAGGACTGACTTAAGATGGAACAAGCAGAAACCATTGCCTGTGGTGGCTCAGGCCTTGAGCCCCAGCAAAATACAGCAGTCGGAGACAAATTTCAGGCTGTCAAATCACCAAGACAATTTTCTGACCAGAAATACTGAGACAAATTTAGTTTATTCATTAGTTAATACTATTATGTCGGTTATAGATCCTACTCTTTTCTTGGTGGAAAGTCTGGCATGTTTCAGGGTAACAGCCCGCAGTGCTCACCGATTTAGGCTGTTTAAAACACAGTCTTTCTAAATAATTATTACAGTCGATGTGTCAGTTATCTTTTTTGCTGTTGCTAACTTTCCTTGCTAGCTGAATTATTTTATGAAAAATCAGCTACATAATGAATTGCTTCTTGAGTGTAAGAACATCAGACTATAGGGATAAAAGGAGAATAGTTTCTACTTAGCCAAAAAGTCAGGCTTAAACCATATCATACCCTGTAATGGCAGGTAAAAAAGTCACCATATCAGAAGATACAAGTTAAAGGTAATAGAGAAACACAACACCCGTCCCAGAAATCAGAGACCCCAGGAGGGGCTCCCAACCATAGAATAAAATGATGTGATGGTTTGGGAGTTCCCCACCCCACACACTTTGTAAGATGACCCAGACTAGAATTCAGCCAGCTGCAAGTTAAGGACTGAAGCTCTATTTACAGCTCAGCACAATGTACAAGCGGAGATATACGCTATAGACAGGAATAGTTACAGAAATATGCAAGTTAAAGGTAATACAGCAACACAACTCCCCTCCCAGAAGTTAGAGACCCCAGGAGGGGCTCCCAACCACCCTTCCACCTTCTCCCCACCCCTATACCTTACCCCAAGGTTTGCCTTACGCACAAGGTGAATTAGGAGGATCAGCCAGGAGGGTTAGAAGAAAAGTGGTTGGTGAAGATTAATCGGCAAAGAGGAGCCAGAAGCTGGACCACCTGAGACACTATGCCCCTACAGACTGACTGAGTTATCTATGTTTTGATTTCTTTTCCCAAACATCTCAGCAAGCCTATGAGCGAAGTAGACATCACCATGCTTTCCTTTCACAGCCTATAGTGTAATTTTCTCTATTAAAATATTCCAGTTAACCTCAAACCAGCACACAGAATTATGAGTATTCATCACTAGTGCTATCCTATTTCCACTGGTTGACTTCCGAAAGGAATAATTGCTCACACAAATCTTGTTCCCCATCAAATTTTGAGACCCAAATTGAAAACTATAGATAGATATGAGTGTTTTTCTCTTTTAAAATCTCTAAATACTTTTTTTCATTTTCAACAGCAGGAACATTCTGAGTTTCATTCCACAAACCAAGAACTGTGGTCTCGAGGTGTATCTACACACTATGAATCATTGTAATTCCTGAAAGGCTGAGGCCTAAAGGTATGATTTATTTCTAATGGTTACACAATGATCACTTCAGTACTCATACAGAGGCATGAATTAGTAAGCAGTGGGCCAAAGTGAACATACAACGGTTCTGTATTATAAGAAAAAGAGCAACTTGGGTTTATGATAGTAAAGACGTCAGAAACCCCCAGCTATGTTTCAGGCAACAGGACTGCTTGTGAGGAAAGCCAGCTAGGTTAGAGGGACAGAAATAGATGGAAGATTGCTAAAGTAAAATAGGTCAAGTGAAATTCATGTGGAGGAAGATAGTCTAGTCTGTGGGATGTGAGCAAAAGTTAGGGGAAGGGGTATCAGAGTTAGAAGGGAAGATTTTATGAGAGAAGGACCTAAAGCTGAGGACCTAAGCTTAATTGATAACTTATAAATCAGCACATCTGTAAGGGAAAGGATCTAAAAGTGAGAGAAAAACAGATGAGAAATAATAAAAAGAAAAAAAAAAAGTCTGAGAAATCACAGAGAGATTAAGTGATGAGACACAGAGGCAGAAGAGGAAATTCAAAGCTGAATTAGAAAAAGGAGTAAGAGAACAATAGACCAAGACTCCAAACAGGAGTGTGGAACTGGGGCTGCCTTTCTTCAGGGTTGCTTCTCTTAACTGTGTAGAGTTGCTCTGTGAAGAGTTTCCTCTTTAATGGAAAGGAACATCTAGTGCCTAGCTTGTCACACTCTTTTTTCTCCTTCTGCACTTCCAGAAGTATTGTGTTCAGCCTTCTCCTGTAAGATATTGCACAGCACGCTTTTCTTAGGGCCTGATGAAGAGCTGAAACAAGCTGTTTCAGACTAAGGTATTTTTAGTGCCTCCCCAGTTATTGCAGTAATAGGCTTTTATAGCTCAGTGTGAATTCTCTGCAGGTAGATACTGAAAGCCTAATATGAAATTGAATAAAGACAACTAAAAGAGGTTAACACAATGTTTCCAAACAGATCTAGGATGCCTTTGTCCTGCAAGAATGTAATCAGAGGCCTAAGCTAAAAATAAATTTCTTGAGTATGCTTGTCTTAGCCCTTTGAGAGGAAAAAGAAAGAAACAAAAGTATGAAAATTTATGATATAGAAGAGATAAAACAAAAATCAGGGATCTTTGAGCTCTTGTTGCCAAATGTAAAGTATATCAGAACGATATCAGAGTGATGCTAAATATAGCCTCTTTGTTAGATAGTTTATAAATGATCATTTCTTTTCAGGCAGCAAATCTAGTGATTCTAAAGTTTCAGTCACATTTTTTGTCTTGGGCCACATTTGGGCAATTAATAGCATCAGGAAGAAATGCACCTTAAATCTTGAAATGTCCAGGTGCAGCTAATCTAGTTCAAACAGGAACTAGATGACTAGCCACATCATCATCTCCTTTTTATTCAGCAAACACCTCTTTTACTGAAACTTTCAGAGGCTGCTACCAACTGTGTGATAACTCTTCCAGAACATATTAGCTTCCTAATGAACAAAACCGGTCAACACAGCTTTGTAACTCATCAGACCATGGCAGCTCCACTAGCAGGACGCAGGCAGTTGTGGATCCCTGATCCAGACTCATTACACAGCCCACTGCCCTGTTTTCCTTTCAGTGGTGGATTGTTAACCACTGAACAGCTAGTAGGGTCTGGCATGGTGATGCTCCCTGCAACTAATCAAAACTCATTTTTCTCTGAAATGTACACATGCTAAGTCTATCCCTGAGCCTTAGAGTTAGTGTATATCTTACAAGGAGTGATCAGAAGCTTCCTTATGAAATTAATTTCCATTGAGAAATGTCAGTTTGTTGGAAAAGAGGTTCTCAAGTCAACTCTTCTGCTGGTTCAATGTTCTATTTGAAGCCTTTTCTTTCTGCTTGTTTCTGTTGACCTGGAGGTGGGCTGGTGTTTCCAAGCCCTTCAGCTAATGGTCACAGGGAAACTGGTAGCTCAGCATAACTCAAATTTCTACGAGAGCCAGGACTTCTGGGCTCTTGGCTGAATTCCTGTGCAACTGTAATCTCAAATTGTAACTTTCCTGATGGCATCAGACACTTGATCACCAAGACAGTAGATTGCTCGTTAGCTGAGTATCTTCTGCTCAGGGTCTCCGTATCAGCCCAAGGAAGGAGAAAGCATTGATCCATCGGTCAGCCTCTCTTCCTGATACTGAACAAACTTCAAGTTTTCTCTCATGCTCTCTGGCTGTCTCTCTCTCTCTGCAGAGCAGACTTTCAGCTCTGAGGGAGCCTGCCTACATAGCAGGCATCCAAAGAAGTTGGGCAGCCCAGGAAACAACCCAAAGAAATATCTACATTCCTCCAGGCTTTTCCCTCCCACAAAAATGTTTTGATTGTTAGCCTTTGTGTCCCAGCTCATCATAGGTTTGGCTTTCTTTTCAGAAAAAACTTTTCTGAAAAAAGTAAATTGAAATAAAAGACAGACATCTGGCTGGCCTGGGTATTTCATTCCCCATTTTGGGCCGTACCTTGGTACACACGAGGATAACCTGACCTGGGAGCCAGAAGCATTAGACTTTCTCAGAAACTAAGACTGAGATTTTAATCTCCAGGTGAATAATCAACCCAATGAGAATTAACATGACCTCTCTGGATCACAGTGAAAGCTTGGACTAGTGGCTCCACAACTCTACATGAAAAGAGGTGGTTAAGCCAGGCAGTATTTGAGGGATGGTTAAAGCTGGTTTGGTCAGAATTCCGTAGCTGATTTAGTGATGTTTGAAAGATATAACCACTTCAGCTATTGTCATGGTTATAGGCACTACAGTCTATGTTCATAACCTCAGAGAGGAAAGAAGAGAATGAGAAAGTAAATTAGAGATGTAAGCGATTATTGTTAACACACAGACAGAAACTGTTTGTGGAGCTCACTGATAACATTCAGCAATAATAGCAATCCATGATTCATCTTACAAACTTCATATAAAAGTAATACTGACACTGCACAGTTTTGGGGCTTGAGGGGGGTTATGTGTTTGGGTTTGGGTTGTGGGTCTTTGAGTTTGTTATTATTGTTATTCATTTATATGTATTCTTTAACCTGACAGGATCATTACATTATGAATAGCATAAAGAGATGCTTAGGTGTTGAATGTTTGAGATTACTCTTCTTAGATTTGCCATGGCAATAAGAATTACATATACACATTATATCTATATATATACATATTAACAAGATAAGCCTAGAAAATACTGCATACTACACTGTATTCCTGTATTCTGAGGTTTGTATTTCTTAACAGTATGATCACAGTATCACAGTATCACCAAGGTTGGAAGAGACCTCAAAGATCATCAAGTCCAACCCATCACCACAGACCTCAAGACTAGACCATGGCACCAAGTGCCACGTCCAAACCCGCCTTGAACACCTCCAGGGATGGTGACTCCACCACCTCCCTGGGCAGCCCATTCCAGTAGCCAATGA
>VWZE01024684.1:26414-78855 GCA_013396675.1 Eubucco bourcierii
TGAGCATGTCCAGAGAAGGGCAACGAGGCTGGTGAGAGGCCTCGAGCACAAGCCCTATGAGGAGAGGCTGAGGGAGCTGGGATTGTTTAGCCTGGAGAAGAGGAGGCTCAAGGGAGACCTTCTTGCTGTCTACAACTACCTGAAGGGGGGTTGTAGCCAGGAGGAGGTTACTTTCTTCTCTCAGGCAACCAGTGACAGAACAAGAGGACACAGTCTCAAGTTACACCAGGGGAAGTTTAGGCTGGAGGTGAGGAGAAAGTTCTTCACTGAGAGAGTCATTGGCTACTGGAATGGGCTGCCCAGGGAGGTGGTGGAGTCACCGTCCCTGGAGGTGTTCAAGGCGGGTTTGGACGTGGCACTTAGTGCCATGGTCTAGTCTTGAGGTCTGTGGTGATGGGTTGGACTTGATGATCTTTGAGGTCTCTTCCAACCTTGGTGATACTGTGATTCTCAAAATGCAAAGATACCATGATATGGTCAGCCTTACAGATAGAAACACTACCTTATCAGCACTCAACATAATCACACGACACTGACAAAGAGCACAGGTTGCCCAGCACTGTTCCTTCCTTTGAGCTGGTTAGGGTTAAAATCCACTAATGGAAAATATCTGTGTGCAGCAAATATCTGTGTTTATATAAACACGGTACAGATCATTCCGATAGTGGGTCCCAAATTCCGTGGTTTCCACAGGTGGTGGCATCAAGAGGTACTAGACATGGAGGTTCACAATCCTGCTTTTGTTGTGGGTACACTCACATCTTACTTACCTGCAAGTCTGTTTTGAAGCTCACTAGCATTTACACATTCCTACTGAGAACAGAAGATCACTAACCAGAGTATCAATTGTACTATGGTGATTAAGCACAGGGCTCAGTCAGGCAAGTGTACTGACTAGTAAACTTCTTACAAATAGCCAGCTTCTTGATCTCCTGTTACATCTTTTTCACTTGCTTGTTTCTTCCCAATCCACCTTGATGCCTCCCTTTCCTCACCTTTATTCTATCCCATAAATACTCCGTATCTCATACATTCCCATGATCTTACTGAACTTACTGAAACACAGTAAGTTGCATACAATTCCCAAATGCCCTTCCCAGCATCCCACAGTGCTCTTGTAAGAAATAACTCCTGGCATTCTGCAAGGTGTTACGGGGGGATATTTTCTTTGGTTAACTCAGCTTGGTGGGTTTCACACCAGACATTATGGGTGGATGCTTCCCATTGGGTAGTCTTCAGAGCAACCAATTCAGTGTGTGCCCTGGTTACTGGGTTGCTAGAGCTCCTCTGCTCCATTGTTCATCTGATCCTCACCAGGCCTTCGTGTTTCTGGTGGTTAGCCTTTAATCACATAATCACCTTCTCTGTATCTGGCTTCCGTTTAAATTTATTTTGATTTTACGCCCAAGTACAGTGCTGGGGAATATTGTACTCCCAGGAGATTATTTCCTAGAGCCTGCAACATGGAATGAAAATGACTGTGTGCATATAATGTCACAACAGTGGCATTATTCTACCAGATCTCACTGCCCTACAGAAATTCAAAACTGAATTAATATATTATGCCAATTAAATATCTTCTGTTGTTTCACAGGTAAAGGCAATTAACTCCTCTTTTCTAAAAGCCAGAACAGGAGTCTATTAAACAGCCCTCAGATTTTGCATGTGCTGATGGGAGATGTTGGATGTGGAGCCGGGATCTCTGTTACCTCCCTGAGGGATAGGCCTGGAGCCCAAGCAAGGCAGACAAGGCTAAGGGTGCACAGACATGACTATACTGGCTAGAGGCAACCTCTTGTAGCTTAAAGTTACCCCACAGGAAGTCACAGTGTGGTGTGCCCAGTACTGTGTCGGGCCTCGAGCTAACCTCAGAGATGATGAAAAATAGACATGGAGCAGCACTACTGCCTTTCTTTATGCAGAGGCAGTTGTATGCATTCTTGAATAAATACTCTCAGTTTGGTTATCACTGCTATATATGTGTCTTATAGGAAGCTACAGTAAAATCTTTTGCAAATGGAAAAATACCAAAGCAGAACAATGTTCTTTTCTATGCTAGTGTGCAATACTGGGATACAATAGCACCTTATTAGTTCCAGATCTGTGGGACAGGAGTGACAGTGAGCTTGTAAAACAAGATGTATTTTCAAAGGATCTTTTGGAAATCATTTTGAAAATAAGCCCTTTTAGTGACTCACTAGAAGTCATAGTAGTTCTTACTACAACAATAAACAACTTGGCTGGGAGATAATTTTCTTCTTTAAGAAGCACTACAGAATTTAATACTTTGAGAGCATTGGTTTATCGTAAATTCGTTTTTATCTGTCTTGGTATTTTTGTTAATATGATTGTGTTTCTGTAATCTGGTTTTATTATCATTTTTTAAAATTACAGACTCTACCACTTTGATACAAATGTGAGCCATTTGAAGTATTTTTTTCTTTTAAATATCCACATCTTGACCAATACAAGATATGTAATAAATGTCTGTGTCCTGATTTGGTATTTGTGGATCTCTGAGTGTCCTTTGGTTGTGGAGCAAATGGCTTTTGACTACATGCACATGAATTTGCGCTACAGCTAAGCTTTTGCCAGCTCCTGATAATCCTAGGACACTGAAGGTGTCTGGATTGCAAACATATGTTTGCACATGCAAAAATAGAAAATGGCAGTTCAGGACCATCACCAGAGAGGTAAACTGTGACCTGATATCCTCTTCTGCTGGTGCTTGGCATAGGACACTCTGCAAGAGGGGTTCTGCAATGTGTGCTGAAATACCACATGTATGGATGCAAATCACTTGCATTTGCTTGATTTTATCTTGCCCAGATTCAGGAATGCAGTGTCTGAGGGGGTCTTTATTCTGCATGATGCCAGTGTTTTGCCTGCAGTTGTCCAACCCCTTGTAGTGAGCAGGGACATCTTCAGCTAGATTAGGTTGCTCAGAACCCCATCCAGGCTCACCTTGAATGTTCCCAGGAACAGGGTATCTACCACATCTTTAGGCAACTTGTTGCAGTGTTTCACCACCCTCACTGTAAAGAAATTCTTCCTTGTATCTAGGATAAATCTGCCCTCCTTTAGTTTAAAGCTGTAACCCCTCATCCTGTTGCAACAGGCCCTGCTGAAACATTTTGCCTCTTGTTTTTATAAGCCCTATTTAAGTATTGAAAGGCTGCAAATGTTGCCTTTTTTTATTTTAGAATGTTACTTCATATTGTGCCATCTGGAGGTTTACATATTTCTCCAGAAACTGGTTCAAGAAACCAATGCACCTTGCAATGAATAAATTAAGGCTACAGAGTTGCCACTTTGCCACATGCATTGTCACCTAACTGAAGGAGCTGAGCAAACTGTCTGAACACGTGCCTGTAAATAATTATCTGAATCCCAAACCAAGTTCTGAGCAATAAATTTCCAGCAGTGTATCTGATGATTGCAAAAAGAGCCTGCTTTTTGCCTTCCACTGTGTTTGGTAATTCTGAGGCAAACTCAGAATCGCACAGATTACTCAACTAACAAAGCCCAGATAACCAGTGCTTTGCTACAGAACACTCACAAGCTCTGCACTTGGGAAATATTCCATAAACCAATTTGAAAATAATTTTGAATAATAGCATATCTGAGGATGCTGCAGTCTGCCTGCACACATTTCTCAGAGGAAGAAGTGAAAGACAGCCCTTTATACATGATGGATTAAACAATGAAAGTGTCAGGATTTAACCTGCTTAACGATGTGTGCGTCTGTAAATGCTTAGGTATGTCTCCACTGCTGACTTGTGCTCTGACAGGCTTGTGATGGTGGATTAAATTTGGATCGTTTTTCCTGTCCTTAAGGCAGGCATGCGTAATCTGCTTTCACAATCAGCTCTTGAACTAATAAAGCTTCCAGTACCATGCGTGAGGATAAACTAAAATGAGAACTTGTTTACCTTCATTGCTGAAAACTGCAACAAATGAGAAGTTTCTGCCTGGGGAGCAAGCATGGCCATGAAAAGGGGTAGACTGGGACAAAGTTCTGTGAATCAGTCTTCCTGCCTGAGTGCAGCTGGGGCCCTTTGCTTTCTCAGCTCCTGCTCCTACCCTTTCACTCACTCACTGGTAAGGTCGTTTCACTAGGTGACACAAATGTATTGAGCTTGAGGCCAAGAATTGCATTTCTTTGAACTAATGATTCATCCACCTTGCAGTGATGTTGCAGGGTAAATCAACAGATGCCGATAACCCCCTTTCTGTCTTCCCACAACTCTTTTTGTAACCAGAAAGACATGGAAGTGGTACGGAGCAAAAACTGTTTATGGCTGTAGAGTGACCAGTCCAAGTGATGTCATGAACTGCCTTCTTGGGGAGAGCACAGTGAGCAAGATGTGGAAATGATCCCACTGACACTGGTCTAACCCAGGAGCTCAGAAATGAATGGCTTCTTGAGCCTCAGTGAGGACTCCCACAGATGTGGGCATCATCTGCCTGAAGACATTGCCTCTCTGTTAAAAGGGCCTGTGGTAGGTGTCTTTAATTATTGCCCTTTCTCAACAGAGGAGTGTACCTGGCTCCCAAGACCTAGCTGAAATGTCTGAGTGAGAAGTGCCATCCTCTGCTCTCCTGGTCTCCTGAGGCCAGTGGCTGATGCGTAGACAGATCCACATGTTGACTCAGGTTCTAGAGGTACGGAATGGTCTTCAGGTAGCATCTCCATGTTCTTGTTCATCAGAGGCACTGCAGATGAGCAGGTATCTTAGGGTCCTCAATTAGCTGTCTAAACTTAGGTGATGCTGATCTCTCTCTGCTCTATCCCTTCTAATCTTCAGCTGCCATTTCTCACATCTTTTTACATAAATAGTGGTCTTCTAAAGAAAACAGTGAGATACAAATTCAGAGGAAAAAAACCCAGGCTGAAAACCCTTTTGTAACTAGAACTCCCACAGAGAGTTAAGAACAAAAGAAGAAAGGCCAAGACAAAATATCTGCAAGTGATACTGGGGAGATGGAGGAGGGAGTCACATGCTTACATTTCTATTGCCAAGCAACCAAGAAAAAAACTCCATATGATATATCCCTGGTATAAGGCATTTGGGTTTTAAGGGGTCTTTGTTTTGCTTTGGATCTAAACCTTGCAAAGTAGCAATACCTTTGCAGGAAACTTGAAAGCTGTCACATAGACTACAGAAGGAATAGCTAGTTTGGGAAGGATATATATTTTTTTTTAATCTCAATGTGGAAAGTTAAGAAAATTATCTGTTGGGCAAAAGAGAAGAGTATACAAAGAATGGAGATCATCCAGGAACAGACAAGCAATCCTTTGAGTTAATAATCTGAAAAATCATTTAGTAATATAATGCAGATTTCTTACCCATCAGACAGTGCTGGTGAGTGACATTCTACAGAGGTACAGCTCAATAAAACCCACAGACTGCCATCACTGTAATGGAAGGGCTACCTTCTACCAAAATTGTGTTTGATTTCCACTGCTTCTTTCCCTATCTTTTTCATGAGTAGATAGTGTCTTTTAAGAGTAAAAAGTATCTGCATATACTTAGTAGTAATGCATAGATTTTCTTTTCACAGTATGCTGTGTCACTGCACAATTTGTACAGCATAACATGCCTTACTACCTCTAAAACCAGGGCCCAGTGTATATATCTTTCAGGATCACAGAATTGTTTTGGTCGGAAAAGACTTTTTATATCATTGAGTCTAAGCATTGCCTGACTCTGCCAAGCCGGTGCTAAATCACATTCCCAAGTGCCACATCTATACATCGTTTAACCACTTCCAGGGATGCTGAGTCAGCTAGTTCCCTTAGCAGTCTGTTCCAATGCTTAAGAAAAGCTTCAGTGAAGAAGTTTCTTCTAGTATTCAATCTGGTGCCACTTGATACCATTTCCTCTTGTCCTACCACTTGTTACTAGGGGAAGAAACCAACATCCACCTCACTACAACCTCCTTTCAGGAAGTTATAAAAAACAATTTTGTATCCCCTAAGTTTCTCCAGACTAAACAATCCCAGGTCCCTCAGCCGCTTATAAGACTCCACTCCTCATAAGGCTTGTTCTCCAGATCCTTCACCAGATCTGTTGTGCTTCTCTGGATATGCTCCAGCATCTCAATATCCTTCTTATTGTAACGGGCCCAAGACTGAATACAGTATTTGAGGTGTGGCCTCACCAGTGCAAGGAGGCAATCACTTCCCTGCTCCTGCTGATCTCACTGTTCCTGATAAAGGTTAGGATGCTGTTGATCTTCTTGACCACCAGAACACATTGATATTCAGTTGACTGTCAAACTGCTTGCCTAGGTCCTTTTCTGGCAGGCAGCTTTCCAGCCACCCTTCCCTAAGCCTGTAGCATTGCATGAGGTTGTTGTGACGCAAGTATGAGACCCAACACTTGCCTTTGCTGAACCTCATACAATTGGCCTTGGTCCATTGATGCAGCCTGCCCAGGTTCTTCTGCCGAGTGGCTTGATGAGTACTGCGGCCAGCTCTCTCAGTACCCTCAGGTGAATGTTATCTGACCCCATAGACTTGTGTAAGTCTAAGTGGTGCAGCAGGTTGCTTACCATCTCCTCTTGGGTTGTGGAGACTTCATTCTGTTCCCTGTCCCTGTCTTCCAGCTCAAGAGGTTGGGTATTGAATGAATAACAGGTTTTACTACTAAAGACTGAAGCAAAGAAGGTATTGAGTGTCTGTCTGTCTCAGGCTTTTCCTCATCCTTGACCAAAATTTTTCCCTCTGCATCCTCTAAAGCATGGAGATTCTCCTCTATCATCCTTTTGTGGCTAATATATTTGTAGAAGCATTTGTAGAAGTGTTTCTTGTTCTAGTTAACAGCTAAGGCAGATAAATTTTTAGCTGCACTTTGACTCATTCTTATTTTCTCCTTGCGTAGCCTCACAACTTTATAGTCCTCTCGAGTAATCTATTTTTTGTGTATCTGTACAACATAAGAACATCAAATATATGTATTTTTAAGACATGCCTGAAAAATTCTTCAGCCCCCTGAAGGGAGGAGACTTCTCAGTGTTTAATAGACATTATTTTTCAGGCTTCATAGCTCCTCACATCTCTTTTTTTTTGTCCCAAAGAGTAGCTTCAGTCATCAGTTGCAGCTTTGTCTTTTCTACCAGAAACATAGGGCAGGTGACATTTCCATCTTTGCAGCTGTTATTATGTACTTCACCTGATGAACATAATTTTCTTCCTTTTTTTCTACTCACAGGTCAAATTTTCTATCTGCCTAATTCTCGTTGCTTGCCTTAAGTGATGCTACTTTCTTGAACAGCAGGCTCTGCTGCAAGACACAGCTGAACTGCCCAACTGAAGACCTTTCGAAGTGGAGGAGACAGATTACTCCTTGCTTTTTGCTACTTATGTGCAGCAGTTGGTGTTTCCCAACTTCTCAGCATTCTGATATTTTGTCTGATATGCATCTGTTGCCCATGACCAACTATTAAATTGTATCTTAAAAATGCAGAATATAAGAGAAAAGCTGACTACCATAAAGAGTAATCCTCACGGCTTACTTGGAGAACTTGGCACAGTAAGCATGAAAATTGCAGAGTACATTGTGATCCTGAATGTCAGATGTGTGGTAGGAGAGAAAGGCAACCAAACAAAACAATGTTCAGCTTTGTTCAGCCTTGGATTAGGGTACTTTGAACACTAAGACTACTTTTAATGAAAATATTAAAATAATGTGATGCAAGTTAAAATATTAACCCACATTTCTTCTTCCAGTGGGTATTTAAAGAGCTATAAAGGCAGACAAAATCCAGAGCAATAGAGGTGGCTTTTCAGAACTTCTTGAATATGTATCCACCAAATGAGTGTCTCTGGTTTCTGTAAAAACTGCTAAGTGCTTGCTTTTCTGTCTCACACACTTCCATATACTTCCATTTCTTTTCCTTTCTACTCTTTTCCAAAGCAGGTCCTGAGATACTCTTGCCTTCCCCACGCTATCACCCTTTCTGATCTTGCTACTGTGAGGATCTTTCCAGTAAATATTTTAACTGCTGTTGTGCTCTCTCTTCTGCCACTACACTGCTTCTCCAGTTAATTTTTTTTCATTTCTCCAAACCAGGCATACTACTGGTTTACAATTGTTCAAGATCTTCCCCAACTTGCTCCCACACAGCTATGAGCCCCTCTGCCTGACTTCCACTGCCTCTGAGGCCATGATACCGTCTGCTATACTACCTGCCAGATCCGGATTTCTTTCCCCTGCTCCAGTCCTGGAAGACAGATTCTGATTAAACCACTGTGTCCACACACTTTATCTTGCCACATATTCACACTCCTTCAAAGCAACAACACAGTATCAACAAGCTAAATACTATGTAAGTTCAGTGGCAAGTTCTTTTTCTACAATACATCACACTATAAATCACGGCGTGGAAAACAGGAGAGGGATGCTTATCTCTAGCTATGACATCATTCTTCTTAGAAGCCAGAACACTAGAATAAAGAAACTTGTTCCCTGGCTACACTTCTATGTATCTGTGAAAAACATTCCAAACAGTAGTGCTTGCCTACAGATTATACCCCTGCAAAGAAACCAACTGCTGTTAAGTGTCAGTTATCTCACATTGAAACTATGACCCACACTCTGAAACTATAAACTGAACTGGTTAGTGCACACTAAAAATGTCTTTGAAAAATAAGAAAAAGGCTTAAGGACAAACAGCTTTGGAAAATGATTTTTAAGCTCTCCTGGGAAATTCAGATCTGAAAAAGTAAAAAGCTGATGGCTAAGGTAGTAAGAAGGATCCAATACTCTGAATATATCACAAAAAGGAAAGAATTAGAGACAGGGGTGCATTTACAGTGCATGCAGTTATTCCTACCTGAGTCTGTTTGCACATATACATTCTGTAGGGGTGCAGAGGCGACTTGCCACAGAATCATTTACCACTCAGCAGGTGTGTCTTTCCTGTCACAGACTGATTTGGAGAAGGACAGAGTCTAATTCACAAAAAGCCTAATTAATTTGATTTTCATAAAGCAGACACTGTTAAAAACTCATTAATGACAAAAAAATCATTATCAATCTCTACTATGATACTGACAGAGTTAAAAGTGATTATGCAGTCATAGAATCATAGAATGGTATGGTTGGAAGGGACCTCAAGGATCATCTAGTTCCAGCTCCCTGCCATAGGCAGGGACACCTCCCACTAAAAGAGGTTACTCAAGGCCTCGTCCAACCTGGCCTTGAACACATCCAGGGAGGGAGCAGCCACAACCTCCCTGGGCAACCTGTTCCAGTGCCTCACCACCCTCACTGTAAAGAAGGCTCCTGATATCTAGTCTAAATCTTCCCTCTTGCAGTTAAACCCATTGCCCCTAGTCCTGTCATTGCAAGACTTTGTAAATAGTCCCTGTCCAACCTTCCTGTAGGCCCCCTTCAGATACTGGAAGGCTACTATAAGATCTCCTTGAAACCTTCTCTTCTCCAGGCTGAAGAGCCCAAACTGTCTCAGTCTGTCCTCATAGGAGAGCTGCTCCAGCCCTCTGATCATTCTCGTGGCCCTCCTCTGGACCTACTCCAACACTTCAGTGTCCTTCCTATGCTGGGGGTTCCAGAACTGCACACAGTACTCCAGGTGGGGTGTGACGAGAGCAGAGTAAAAGGGGAGTATAAGATGTATAACAAGAGCCTACCAAAGACTAAAGTAGTGAGAAAAGTTTATAAGGGTATTACTACGGGATATACAAGTTATGAAATGCATACTGTGTACCTTCCTCATAGTGTGCTTCAGGAAGGGCATATTCAGCAAACCAAATCAGCACAGAATCATAGAATAGTAGGGATTGGAAGGGACCGTTGAAGATCGTCTGTTCCAAGCCCCCTGCTGACTCAGGTGGACCTAGATGATTTACACAGGATTGCATCCACATGAGTTTTGATGGTCTCCAGGGGCTGACTGGCCTATAGTTCCCTGGGTCCTCCTTCTTGCCCCTTTTGAAGAGTGGAGTAACACTGCCTTTCCTCCAGCCCTCAGGCACCTCCCCTACTCTCTGTGACCTTTGAAAAATGATGGAGAGTGGGTTAGCAATAACCTTAGGCAGTTTCCTCAGTACTCATGGGTAAATCCCATGGATTGGGGGCCCATGGATTTGTAGGTGTCCCTCTTGTCTAGGTTATCACTTATCCAGTCGACTAAGGGAGAGTCTTCCTTCGTCCAAACTTTCTCTCTTACCTCCAGGGCCTGAGGGCTGGCCTTAGCAGTAAAGATGGAAGCAAAGAAGTCGTTCAGGAGCTCCACTTTCTCTGTGTCCTGTGTCTTCAGGACACCCACCTAGTTCTGCAGTGGCCCCACATTTTGCATGGAGTTCCTTTCCTGCTAATGTACTTGAATAAACCCTTGTTAATTTTTACATACTTTGCCAGATTTAATTCTGATAGGGCCTTAGATTTCCTTCTTAGAATCCCTACATACTCTAGCAGCATTCCCTTATTCCTCCCAAGTGGACAGTCCCTTTTTCCACATATTCTGAACTTCCTTCTTCCATTTGAGATTTTTCAGAAGCTCTTTGCTCACCCATGCAGGTCTCCTTCCTCACCCATGCAAGTCTCCTTCCTCACTTTCACCAATCTTGAGTTTAACCAGCTCTCTTTGGTCACCCTACCATCTAGACCCTTAATCCATAAGCAGGTCTCTGAAAAGGTCAGTGTTGTCTCATCTGACATTCAGGGTTGCAATCCTACTTTCTAACTCTGTTACTTCCTCACATGATCTTGAACTCCACCATCTCATGGTCACTGCAGACAAGACAAGATGATGCACCTAGATTGTAAAATCGAATGTGTATTGCTTTGGGACCTCTGTCAGACAATAGATTGTATTCAGTGTTATATACCCTGCATAATTGTTTTGCACATCTGAGGCCCAAAATGATAGATGGTGTTGTGACTTGCATGAGAGCATGTATAACAGAAGCTCACAATGTAGCTACTTTTGCAGTAGAAATGTTAATAAATCTAGCTGCCAGATCAGTAATACACACTTCCACTGTATTCCAATAATCTAGTGGTGTGTATCCTTAAAACCATTTGGGAAGAGGAAAAAAAAAAAAAATTCTTAACCAGGTCATGTCTCATTTTCCTGTTGTTGGAAGCAAAGCAAAAAAACCCGTATGCTTAAAATTTAGGAAATGACTAATGGAGTTACTGCAAATTTTTGGCATTAGTGATTTTTTTTTTATGATTAATGGCTTCACTGTTTCCCTGCCTACAGTACAATAGATTAGTATCACGAAGAGAAAATACTTTAAAATATCCCTATAGGAGAATGAACAATTAAACTAAAGCAGCATATTGTCAACATCTGTAAACCCGTTTTACACACAACATCTCAAGTCTGGCCAGAATTATTCGCTAAAATGCAGTACTGCACAAATGTGAAGCTATTGTGACTGTCCCCATGCATTCATATAGCACTGTGAGCATGAGTCCTTCTTGAATCAGGAGCACAGAGCAGGGATAGCTCACTGGGGCAGCAGCACTCGGTAAATTATCCCACTCAAAGTTAATGTAGGGTAGAGGAGAATTTACCTGACTTTATTTCTGTTATTTTGTTGCCAACAGCAAATTATCAGTCCATATTTCAGGCACATATAATATTTCCTTTTGTTTAGCTTATTTAGTCTGTCTAGCCTGAGCAGTGCTTGATTCTTTCTTCACAAAAAGACACTATTTTCCTCCATTTCCTGTCTTTCTGAACTGCTGCATTCTGCCATTTGGAGGAGGGGAGGGAGGAAACAGCAACTCCTTTTTGGCTACATTAGGCCCCTTATTTTCCCATATTAATCAGCTTGCTCCTGCAGTTTCATCATTCTTACCAGTCAAAGGCTCTATGCTCTGAGCAGTATCATTGGCATGCAAGCCAACTTTCAACTGCTTCACAAGCATTTTCATTCATTTTTTTTGTCATTTCCTCCATTCTCTGCAACATTTCCTATTCTATAGCTTTGTTTTATTCCTAAACCTTGACATAATAAAAAGGCAAGCAAGGCAATGGTTGTTACAGCAACTTAACACAAAAATGACCAATTTGCTCATTCTCCCTTTGCAGATACATTTCAGGAATTTCCATAGGCAACGGTGGTGTTTGTAGTTCTAGGCATTTCTATTTTTACCTTAAGGTGGATTTTTTTAGCTCAAAGAAAATGCATTTGATATTTCAAAACTGTAAAAAATTAAGTTCATTCTGATAAAATGATAGTGACTTTCACTATAGTAACAGGTTGAGGTGAAAGCTTCAAAGAATGGAAAGTACCTCTGGAGCCACAGCTGTAAGGCAGATGCAAGTGTTTGGAAGTAGAAATTGTTTCTTGTTACCTGCAATCAGAGTGCACAAGTGTGAAGAACATTACTTTATCAGGCACTGTGCAAAGGTGTTAATGGGTGGTCTTTCTTCATAGCGTTACTGGTCTTAATTTTTAATACAACTATTGCACTTTTACCAGAGTGGTCCCATGCTGGCATATGTAAGACAGCCCTGATTTGCACTTCAGTTCACAACTACACAGAGGAAAGCAGGGAGGGTCACATCTTTTTGTGTTCACTTATTGTGTTAGCACAGATCTCATCTGTGCTCTGTAGGTTAATAGGTGCCGTTTCTCAAGACACAGATTTGTCATTCAGGAACTTCTTAATCACCAGAGTATGTTTTCCCATTTTTATTTTAATTTTTTAAAAAAGTATGAATAATTGCTATTATATTAGATGAAGTCTACTCCTTTCACTTTTCTGAGAAGCTGTAATATTTCAGAAAGCATATTAACCATGTGGGTTGGAAATTCAAGTATTTCTTACAGGCTGCCCAACAAAGCTAGAAAGAAACTTTTATTTCTGACTGACTTACACAAATCAGACACTCCATCTCTTCGTCACCTCTTCAACTAATTTTTTTCATGTGTTTTGGTATTTTTTTTCAACCTTCTTTTTGACTAAATTTAAAGCATCTCCTTCTTTCTTTGCCTATAGCAGATTGTTTGTTGTGTAGCTTTGGTCTGTCGGCAGTTTTGTGTAGCAGCATAGGATTACTGAGAAGCAAGCCCATAAGAACTCTAAATGACGTAGTCAGTGAAGGGAAGGTCTTAGACAATAAGACTTGCCTTTATGAATTTGTAGTCCTGGCCTAACTGTAGGTTATGGTTAGGGGAAACCAGGGAAACATTATACAAGATGTCATGAACAACCTTGGAGTAAAGAGTGAAGAGGAAGTTTATCATACAGAATTGAAGTCCTGCCCACAGGCAGGGAGCTGGTAGGCCTGGGAATGAAAACTTCAGAGTATCTGGCTACAGTTAATAATAACAGAAGAAAAGAAGAGCTGGGGTTTGCCAGCCTAGGCAAAGAAAGACAGAGGGTGCTTTGAGGCCACCTTGAGCTACAGTTGAGATAGGAGAGTATATATAACCTATTTTGAGACCTGCTTTATCAAGAAATAATACTTGGAGACAGTTGGCTGGTTTTAATCGCTTTGTAATTACACCTGGAGGGAACAGAATTGCAGGCACTGAAAATAACTCAGGCCTGCCAAGGTAATCACTGTTAGCACTGCTCTGTGGGTTGGTTAAAATCAGGTGACTGCATGGAAGTATGTAATGATGAGAGGGGTAAGCTCTGATGAGAGCTGGGCTCAAAGGCTAGCCTGTAATACCTGCATGGTAGACTGCAGCGTGGTGCAGTCCTGTGCATCCCTATTGCAGAAACATGGACGCTTGCAATTTGATGGACAGAATACCCACAGACTACTCAATTGTCTTTACATGTCAGGACTGAGGCACAGTGAGAAGTCTGGCATGCTGCCTGACCTGTCTTGGCATGTCAGGAAGACGTGCACCTTGGGCACTCCACATCTCACACACCACTGTCACAGGTGACATCCTAGCAACAGTGTCACAGGCACAGCAGGACATGTTGAGGTTGCTAACAGCCTGTCTGCCTCCAGGTGGGCACTAGATGTGCACTGTGGCTTGATTGTATGATATGTGCCTGAGTTTTCTGACTCAGAACTGTCAGAGATCACCTCTAGCCTCTGTCCAGCTGCACACTTGCATCACCACGATGTAGATTCTCGTTGCTGAGGATGGAAAGGATACATTGCCAAGGAGTGCTGAAATGGACTATATATGGCCTTTATAGGAAAACCACTGAGTAACACCTCTGTGTGACTCCTCTGTGCATTACCTGCCATGTGAAACTCCACTGAAGCAAGGTCATCTGTGGTATCTGCTCACTGCAGGGAGTGATGGCACTAAATCTGCCATGGAAACAAAGCTCTCTTCCTCCTCCTTCCCTGGTGTCATGGAGCTCATCTTGGGAAAAAGCTGTTGTCCAGATGGGTTAGAGATTTCTTAGAACTGGGGATAAGAAAGGATTGGCCTCTTTTTGAAAAAGGTATAGGAATAAGAAGTGTGACTGGCCTTGTAAGTGTGACACATACTACTTGTTACAGAGCTTCTTCCAAGCACATTTAGTAGTATTTTAGCTAAAGCAAGTAGGCTGTGCAAATACAGTCATTTACCTTCCTTGGTACCTGGGAGCAGCAGGTTCTCACTAGACTTCAAGTTCTGCTTCCCCTTGCAGAATTCAAATCCATCAGAGCCAAACTTATTGTGAAACTGACAGCTTTGAAGGAAAGATTTCCACACTATTCCTCAGGATAAACTATTCTAATTACATTTTTAAATTAGCTTTTAGGTAAGATAGTTTACCTAGACATTAGTAAAGCCTTTGATGCCATTTGCCATGGCATTCTCCTGAAGAAACTGGCTGCTCATGGCTTGGATGGGTAGACTCTTCCCTGGGTGAAAAACTTGCTGAATGGTCAGACCCAGAGAGTGGTAGTGAAAGGGATTAAATCCTGTTGGTGGCCAGACACAAGTGGTGTTTGCTAGGGCTCTGTGTTAGGAACATTTCTTGAATACTCTATTCAGTTTTGGGCCCCTTGCTACAAGAGGGACATTTTGGTGCTGGAGTGTGTCGAGAGGAGGGCAACAACACTGGTGGAGGTCTGGAGAGCAAGTCTTATGAGGATTGGGTGAGGGAACTGGGATTGTTTAGTCTGAAGAAAAGGAGACTCAAGAAAGACCTCACCACTCGCTACAACTGCCTGAAACAAGGTTGTAGTGAGGTGAGTGTTGGTCTCTTTTCCCTAGTAACAAGTGATAGAACAAGAGGAAATGGCCTCAAGTTGCACCAGGGGAATGTTAGATTGGATATTAGAAGAAACTTCTTCACTGAAAAGCTTTTTTAAACACTGGAACAGTGTTTTTTAAACACTGGAACTGCCTAGAGAAGTAATTGAGGTATGGATCGATATGGCACTAGAGGACATGGTTTAGTGGTCAACTTGGCAGTGCTATGTAAATGGTTTAACTCAATGATCTTAAAGGTGTTTTCCAAGCCATACAACTCTATGATTTTATAATTCTGTAATATAAAAAATACAATAATATTAGCATATTATTCCTGCAGAGTGTTATACCTACTTGCCAAAATATGTGTTCTGAGAAGCTACAATTGAAGCAGAACACTGTTACACTAAAAAGATTAACGTTTTGCATAAATTTCCTCCAGGGAGGATTTCAAACTTTTTGAAGGGAGGAAGTGTTCCTGTTTTAGAAATAAGGTAAAATTTCACGATTTCAGTTTCCCCCATGTGTCAGGCTTCCTAGTCTTGAAAGAACATGTATCTCAGATGGTGAAGCACAAAAGTGTACTTACTCTTAAATGGCATATGATCCACAAGATAGACCCTTTCTGATACATCTGTTTGACACTGTGTAAGAAAGACAGCTGCCATGACTCTGCTTTACTAACTGTTTACAGGTTCATCTTCTCACTAATTCTCTGTTGAGCCACATCTGAGAAAGCAGATCTGCAATGCAATGAGTCATGAGTATTGGTGCAGAAATAATCTTAAGGAAGAAGAATGGCATGAACGAGAGCATCTTGCTCTGGGCATCAGCCTGAGCAGTGTGTGTGTCTTGCATCACAAACTAGAACTGATCCCAGGTTCACCTAAGAATCACAAAGATAAAGGAATATTCAATTCCTTTGTGCTTTCTGAATAGCAAAGCACAACGTCTAAGCTGGTATTTTTAAGGCCAAGACAAGCAATGCTGTGTTAAATAATGCAAAATATACCTTCCAAAAGTATAAAGATGTTGAAATATAAGCCTGATGAAATTTTCACTGGGAATTTTTAACACTTGCAGTTACTTTAAAGAAAATCATTCAGAAATGTGTTCTCAGAAATGAGCTGTGAGCCCTCATTTGTCTCTCTCTAGGTGCTCATGGCCACAGTGACATATTCTATGTTATGATTACCAAGCATGAAATAATGCTTTGCAAGTCTTAGTTTGAAAATCAAGTTGGTCTAAGATCAGTCCCTTCAATAACATTTAATTTATTTTACATTCACACTGTTTGAGCAGGAGGCAGCAATTAATGACTGCATTAATAGGCTTAGCACAAACAGGGTACATGTACTTTCCTCACCATTTGCAGAGCATCTGGTAGCAAAATTAACTGACCTTCTGTGATTCCTATGCATTGTCAGCAAGCACAGTACCAGTCTGTCACTTCCCTTATGTCTTCTGAAAGCCAGACAGACCTACTTATTTGTAGTCATTAGCTTCCATTCCTCTTGCCTGTGCACATCACTCTTTCTCACAGCACTAACACTACCCACTTCTGTGCATCAGGTAGCACATTTCCAAATGAGACTCAGATTCAGCTGAAAGCAATCCCCTCTGCCTTCAGATCCAGAGCATAGGCTGAAGCTGTGGCTGTGAGCTCTGGGCCATGCAAAGCTGCCACCACAGGCATGAGAGCAGGCTGGCCTGTCTGTGTTGGTGCCTGGAGGGGCCTGGATGTGCACAGTAGCAGGCAAACCATGCTTGCAGGGTTCTCACAGAAGATGATTTAAAGCATTTGATGGAGATGTCTCAGCTAGGAGACTTGCCTCGCAGCCTCCCCTGTATGTGCAATGAAGGACGGCAGGCACCTTTGTGACAACTAAGAGAAAAGATGGTGTGAGGATGTTCCTTCCTTAGGTATCTTGGCTATATTCTTGGCGTTTCAAGGACTGATTAAAGGCCTGGTGTGTCCCAGCTGGCAGCTGGAGAGCAGAACTGTAATTGTATCCTTTCAAGAAGGCTTCCTCTGCAAGAACAAACCTCAAATGCTTATGTACATGATGGCTTGTCAGTGTGCCAGAAAGCTGTTCCTGGCCACAGCTGGAATATATTTTAGAGGACAGGCAGCAGCAGGAGATGCCCTGGTGAGGACACAGCTTGAGTACTGTGTTCAGTTCTGGGTGCCACAGTATAAGAAAGATACTGAAGTTCTGAAGCATGTTCAGAGAACACCAGTGAGGCTGGTGAAGGGTTCAGAGGGCATGCCATACAAGGAGCGGTTGAGGGAGCTGGGTTGTTTAGTCTGAAGAAGAGCAGGCTAAGGGGAGATCTTATTGCCATCTATAACTACCTGAAAGTAGGTGTAGTGAGGCTGGTGTTGGGCTCTTCTTCCAGGTAACTAGCAATAAGATGAGAAGAAATGGGATTAAGTTGTGCCAAGGGAGGTTTAGATTGGATAGTAGGAAAGATTTCTTTACTGAAAGAGTGATGATGCATTGGAACAGGCTTTCCAGAGAGGCAGTGGAGTCACCATCCCTGGAGATATTCAAGAAGCATGTAGATGTGGCACTTCAGTTTAGTAGTCATGGTAGTTGGGGTGTGGTTGGACTCAACAATCTCCAAGTTCTTATCCAACCTTAATGATTCTATGATTGCATGGCTTGCCTGGCACTGCATCTGCCTTCAAATTCACAGCATAGACTAAGCATCTTAAACAGTATGAAGGTTATCTTAAGAAGTGAAGAAACAAACGTTATCTGCAGTGCTGAGACCTTTTAAACAGTATTTTATTAATTAGTGTTTGCTTCTGGCCTCAAACACCAGGCAAAACAAAATAAAATAAAAAGTAAAAGGTAATAGCTTAAAACTCACAGGGTAATAAGCAAATCAAAGAAGAAAATACGTGAAAGACTGGGGCAGGGGTCAGGAGAAGACAAAAAATACATTAAGTTTCCTGCTTCAAGCAGGATCTTGCACTACATTAATCCCTGTAGATTTTTATCGGCCAGCATTTGAACTCCCCCAGTGATAATGCTAAGCCGCCTCACTTGGCAGCATGTTAAGCTGCATCACTCTTCTCTCAAGTCAGTCACAAAAAGTGGCATCAAAACTGAAAATCCAGGGCTCTTGGTGCAGCGTGTGCTTAGTGCAGCTGCTTTTGAAGGGGTGAATGCTGGCAGGGGCAGCATCCCTGCCTAGCCTTGCACCCAGGAGGGCAACACGTGTCTCCAAGGATCGGGTGTGCAGTCCTGTGCCGGCAGCGCTTCTCCCCATGCCACTGCCTGAGGCAAGCAATTGCCTCAACTGCTTCCCAGAAGTGAGGATATGACTGCAACACATGCCACACAGCTCGAGGCAGGAGTAGGTGCCAGCAGCTCCTGTGTTGTCTTCAGGAAAGGCAGAGGCAGGAAAACCACTGGCTATCATCAGAACAACAATGTTGGCCTCCTCTGTCTCCATGGGCGCTGCACTGTGATGCCCCAGGGACCTTTCACGATACTCTTATGGAGGTGATTTCTACTCTTTAATCCACATAAGGCTTGTGCACTGCAATCTCTTTTTGTGAGCTGACAGTCATTCTCCTTTTCAAGGAGTGGTCAGATCCTTGGAGAGCAGTGTGTTGTTGGACTACCAGTTATTACTTAGTATGTTAATTGTTAGTGCGATGCTTTATGCTGATGAAAATGGGATTTCCAAATTAAACCTGTGAACAGTGAATACATTGAAAAGTATGTTGCACAAAAAATGAATCCCACTTCAAAGGCCTTACTCCAGATTAAAGCAGCTACAGCTGAGAGCAGAATTCAGTCCCATGTTATTATCTCCGAAGGAAGATTAACTCTCAAGATGAAATTATTTTTGGTTTAGCAAAAAGGGCAGGATGGAACAAGTATACTTCCAGTAGAGTATTTTCCATAGGAGATCAAGCAACCAAAGACTTTTTCGGTTGCTATCTGAATTATACATCTTAAGAGTTTTGTCTTAACCTTTGACAAATCAGTCCTGAGACAAACAATGCCTTTGGATGTCAGGGGTTTGTTTTGTTTTGTTTTGTTTTGTTTTTTTGGTATACCATGATAATTAGCTCTGTAAAATTTCTGATTTATGTAGAATATTGGTATGAAAATGTTTTTAGGAACAAAATCCCTGTGTGATTCAGCGTACACTCTACTTTTATAAGCACATTGATACTGCCTAGAAACACTTTTCCCAAGATACAGTTAATGCAATTCAAATCTTTATGTGAAATAGAGCCTAGCCATTTTCCTAGCCCTGTGTATCCCCTCAATCAGAGTGAGGAGGAGGAAGTATATGAGTCACTAGAAATGTGTTTTTCACTTTCCAAAAAAGTTAGATTTAGGATGACTGGAAATGTTTGTTTTCAATAAAGTCCTGTATTCTGGCCTGATGCTTTATTCAGTTTATTCTTTGAACTCCAACAGCTTACTGATGCCTTATAATCAGAACAAATCAGTTCTATTCTTCATTGTTTTTCTGCTATAGCTGATCATAGAATCATAGAATCATAGAATGGTAAGGTTGGAAGAAGGGACCTCAAGGATCATCTAGTTCCAACCCCCTGCCATAGGCAGGGACACCTCCCACTAGGACAGGTTACTCAAGGCCTCCTCCAATCTGGCCTTGAACACCTCCAGGGAGGGAGCAGCCACAACCTCNGTCCTCATAGGAGAGCTGCTCCAGCCCTCTGATCATCTTTGTGGCCCTCCTCTGGACCTGCTCCAACACTTCCATGTCCTTCCTTTGCTGAGGGCTCCAGAACTGCACACAGTACTCCAGGTGGGGTCTGACAAGAGCAGGGTAAAGTGGCAGAATCCCCTCCCTTGCCCTGCTGGCCACACTTCTCTTGATGCAGCCCAGGACTCGGTTGCTGTCTGGGCTGCATGTGCACACTGCAGGCTCATGTTGAGCTTTTCATCAACCCAGACTCCAAGGTCCTTTTCCTCAGGGCTGCTCTCCAGCCATTCACCACCCAGCCTGTATCTGTGCTTGGGATTGTGCCTACCCAGGTGCAGGACCTCACACTTTGCTTTGTTGAATATCATGAGATTGGCCTGGGCCCACCTCTCCAGCCTGTCCAGGTCCCTCTGGATGGCAGATCACTTCATAGTAGTAAGTTTCCCTCTCTCCTTTATGTCAAATCAAAATTGGAGAAAGTCTTGAAATCTAAGAAAGGTAATAATGATTTTTCAAAACAGAGATTATGCTGGTTTGGATGGGACTGAGTTCACACTACAGGGCTGCTAAGTTTCTCAGTACTAAGTAATGGCATGTTTAGTTAGGATCTATACACATTCCTGTAATCTGCACATGTTATTCAATAAATGTTTGATTTGCAAGTCATTCTGTGGGATATTGTTTTTTTTGGTTTTGAGACCTAAGCTTAGTGGTACAGGCTAAAGAGAAAATGTGAATGATGAAAACAAAAAAGAGGACATTTTGAGAAAGTTTCCGTTTAGTCATAGGAAATACAATAAAGTCAACTTTATTAGAAGCAGAAAATCATGATGAAATAAAACTTCTTAGAGGTTTTGAGAACAGACTTTGGACTTACTAGCACACTAACTGGTTGAGATTAACACTAGTAAGAGAAGTCTTTATCATAAGAGAGTTCACAGTTCAAAAATTTGAGTACTAACCAGTCCAGAGACCAGAGCTTCCCTTAGAGACTTTAAAGTTTCCAGGATCCCTAATTATGAAAGATAAAATGTCTTTTCACTAGTCTATAGAGAGCATGCAGATTGTTTTCAGGAGAAATACTGGGAAACACTGGGAGAAAAAATGTTTCATTTTTCTCATAATTGGACTCTTTCTTCTGTTTCTTCTCTTTCACCATAGCCTCATTAATGCCACATTTGTCCCCAGGCTGCCTGGAGCAGAGGTCACAGTTTGTGTGCTGTAGTGGGTTAAGGTGCTCTGCAATTCTTTCCTTGGGGAATTATGAAGAAAATGTCCTGTCTTTCTGGGTATGTGGTAAAGAAAAGAAAGACTCTGGAAAATTATCAGCACTTGTGTGATTTAGTTTGCATCTCTATTTCAAAGCATGCAGTCATCACCAGCTGGAAGTGACAGCCAGTTACCAGCCCATCCCTGGAGAGTGGAGAACCAGCCTGTTTTGAGATCAATGCCAAGCTCATGTTCTTTGATTTTTTGGCATGTGTGACAGAGGTTCCAGTATGTGAGTAGAAACTTGAAATATATCCAACAAAGACAGACTATTTGGAGAATACCACAATAACTACAGCCTTTTCCTCTATCAGCATAATTTCTATTATTCCACAGCCCATAATTTTTCATTTAATCACAGAATGACTTGAGTTGGAGGGGACCTTAAAGATCACCTAGTTCCACTCCTCCCCTGCCATGGGCAGGGACACCTTCCACTAGATCAAGTTGTTTGCAACCTCATCCAGCCTTGTCTTGAACACCCCAGCGATGAGACATCCACAACTTTTCTGAGCAACCTGTTCCAGTGTTCCACCACCCTCACAGCAAAGAACTTCTTCCTAATGTCTAATCTAAATCTGCACTGCTCTAGTTTAAAACCTGTCTTGTCACCACATGCCCTTATAAGTAGTCCCTCTCCAGTTTTTCTGTAGAGCCCCTTCAGTTGCTGAAAGACTGCTATAAGG
The DNA here is from genome assembly GCA_013396675.1 of Eubucco bourcierii. Taxonomy (NCBI): domain Eukaryota; kingdom Metazoa; phylum Chordata; class Aves; order Piciformes; family Ramphastidae; genus Eubucco; species Eubucco bourcierii. The sequence continues at coordinate 48,216 of VWZE01024684.1, forward strand.
TTTATCTGGAACCTTCTCCAGGCTGAACAATCCCAACTTTCTCAACCTGTCTTCATAGGGGAGGTGCTTCATCTTTGTGGCCCTACCCTGGACCCACTTCAACAGGTTGATATCCTTCCTGTTTTTAGCAATCTAGAGCTGGACATGGTACTGCAGGTGGGGTCTCACCAGAGCAAAGCAGCAGAATCAGTCTTCTGGCCATGCTTCTTTGGATGCAGCCCAGGTTTGCCTTCTAGGCTACAAGTGCACACAATTGGCTCATGTCCAACCTGTTATTCAGCAGTACCCCCAAGTCCTTTTCTGCAGAACTGATCTCAATCTTATTATCCCCCAGCCTATGTTGGTATCAAGGATTATCCTGATCCACAGGCAGGACCCTGCACTTCACCTTATTGAATGTCATGAGGTTCACCTGACCCCACTTCTTCAGCTTGTCTAGATTCCTCTGCATGGCATCTCATCCCTCAGTCATGTCAACTGCACCACTCAGCTTGGCATCATCAGCAAGCTTGCAGTGCATGCACTCAGTCTCCCTGTCTATATCGTTGATGAAGATATCGACCAGCACTGGCTGCAATACAGACCCCTGAGGGACATCACTAGTAACCCATCCACATCTAGATGTCGTGCAATTGAACTCTACCTTTTAGATGCAACCATCCAACCAATTCCTTATCCACTGAACAGTCCACTCATCAAATCCACATCTCTCCAGTTTAGAGAGAAGGATGTTGTGAGGGACTGTGTTTAAGGCTTCACAGAAAACCAGATAGATGATAACTGCTGGTCTTCCCTTGCCCACCAATGTAGTCACTCCATTCTAGAAAGCCACTAGGTTGGTGAAGCCATGCTGGGTAATTCAGATCTCTTCCATGTCCTCCTTGCATTAAAAACAGAGTAAGTAATACTTGTGATTGTTTATGAAATTTAGAATCACTTTTTTCTGTCCTCAGGCATACCTTTTACTATACAAGATCCAAATTATATGAAATCATTAGTTCTCAATTATCATTTCCCAGTTCTTCTCAAACACATTGGTGTCTTCTAGTTAGCTCTGTTTGAAAAAAAAAAAAAAAGATTTTGCATAATGAAAAGAAAATAGGATAAAACAACAACAAAGCAAACATTCAAACCTCTTGAGAAATTTGAAAGCCATCATTTAACACAATCATGGATGTAATTTGTTCAAGAGCCTAAGAAGTAGATTTATAAGATTAGAGTATTTTGAAGGCAGAACAAACACTTGTGTAAATATCTAAGGGTGAAGCTTGAAAAGCCAGGAGCACTGGTTAGCCAAAGACGTTCACAGAACTGAGAAGAATTCTAGAATGACATGTATATGGGCTAATAACCATCAGTGGGATATCTTTGCACAAAATGTAGAAGTCTGGTTGTTTGCAGTCCTTCACAAATGCTCTTATTTACTTATTAGTTATGTTTGGTGCAGCTCAATTGAAAGCAGAATACATGGGGTCTGTCTTGAAGAATCTGTAAAGTGAAGTAGATCAAGGGAAAGAAAGCCACGTGAAAATCAACAAGGTAATGCTTGAATGTAATTTAGTTCCCTTTAAGCACTTTCTTTCAAGTGTTTATAGAGCAGAATAACAAGTAAATGGAAAGAAAAAAAGTGATGTACTGGGTAGAGAAGGAGAGGAGAGGAAAAGAAGAGGTTTACCTGTGAAGTGACATGGATGTAGAAGGTTGTGAGAAGAACAGAAAGATGAAGCAGGTGAAGAAGAGAACGGAGGAGGTTTGTGCACATGCAGAGAACTCATAATGGTGCAGTGGGTCCAGCATCCCAGTGTAGGTGCAGTGGATCCTCTGCATGGGCACATGTATCAAGCACCAGGCTGGCCTCACCCAGGGATGTGCTCTTCGCTCAGTCCCTGCCTCTCTGCTCAGTTTCCTGTGACTGTAAGAGAGGCTTTCAACCAGATGAAAACTTGTAGGAATACTGGGCCCTGAGGACGTGTTGGGACTTCAAGTCTCACCCTTTCACCAAATCATTGCTAAAATGAGACTTTGATTTGACTCCTCTACAGTCTGTCCTTGCTAAAGAGTGTGACAAGGTAAGGACAGCACCAACGGGACTTGAATTCCTTTTAACAGATTTGTTGGTGCAGGCAATTGCTGGGGGCTTGCTTTGGCAGCCTATGTAGATGCATTGCGTGCCCAGACTGATTGCATGGAATTTGAAATGAGCATGTTCCTTGGGTCAAAGCAGAGCAGGATGCATAGCAAAATCCTATCCAGATTGATTGGTTACTGGAGTTGTTGTAATCTTTTCTTGAATCTTGTAACTAAATGGTCACTTGTTATATGTGTCTTAATGAGATGTATACAAGTCATTAGTGGTAGCAGGATATGACACAATTTTCTTCATGAAGAAAGTTAATACCTTGTACAATTATTTGAAGCAGCCTCTGTGTCTTAGCTCAGATTTAGTATGTCACTTACTACTACATAAACCCTGCTCAGGAGATGAGAACATCTTGCAACAGGAGTAAGAGATATTATGAGTACAAATTCGTTATACAGCTGGATGCGTTAAGGATCAGAAATAATAAATGTTGATTAAAACATAACCCTAAGGAGAAATGAAACTTGTATAGCCCATATGCCTTTGTGTCAGCCCAGCAATCTGACAAATATCCAGGTCAAGTGTTAGTTTTTGAAAGCATACTGACAATCCAGATTTAAATTCAAGCCTGCCCCCAGATTCATACCTGTAACACACATTTATGGTGAACCTGGGAGAATATTGTATTAACAAATGCAGTTTCTACACTACTGGAATAGATGATGTGACACGGATGGAGATAGGGCAATGAAGCTGGTGAGAGGCCTGGAGCACAAGCCCTATGAGGAGAGGCTGAGGGAGCTGGGGTTGTTTAGCCTGGAAAAGAAGAGGCTCAGGGGTGACCTCATTGCTCTCTACAACTACCTGAAGGGAGGTTGTAGCCAGATGAGGGTCAGTCTCTTCTCCCAGGCAACAAGCAATAGAACAAGGGGACACAGTCTCAAGTTGTGCCAGGGGAGGTATAGGCTGGATATTAGGAGGAAGTTCTTCACAGAGAGAGTAATTGGCATTGGAATGAGCTGCCCAGGGAGGTGGTGGAATCGCCATGCCTGGAGGTGTTCAAGAAAAGACTGGATGAGGCACTTAGTGCCATGGTCTAGTTGATTGGCTAGGACTGGGTGATAGGTTGGACTGGATGATCTTGGAGGTCTCTTCCAACCTGGTTGATTCTATGATTCTATGATCAGTTTGAGATGCATATATTTTTCTGATACACTAAGCCAAGGGACTAAATACAGTTCAGTTTCTCATGCTGAGGTATTTTTGACATATTTTTCCTTAGGTTTGCTTGAAAAGACAGAATAAATTGCCCTTGACATTCATAAACATATTTCTTCTGTCAGTCCATGCCCTTTCCTCTCTATATAATACCCCATGGAAACTCTTCTAGGGGGAAGTCATACTTACTGCTCTGCATCATTAAATGCCTGGGAGCTCTGAAATGGGAAGCTCTCCCCTCCAACAAATTAGTAGAGTGAAAAACAGACCACGTTTGCTTTCAGCCTACAAATATTTGACTTTGTGAAGTGTAATATAGTTTGGGAAAACAATGCTGGTGGCATTTTCATGTGAATCTGGTTTTCTTGTATTATTGAGTAGTGAAGAAAGATGAAAAGCTGAACCATCCAGATTATTCTAAGTAATAACATATTCCCTGGACTATATTTGTCTGCCTCTGTATACCCCATCTAGACTACTATATTCATCCCTGGGGGCCCCAGCATAAGCATAGGTCTGCTCAAGTACATTGACAGGAGTGCCACAAAGATGATCAAGGGGATGGAGCACCTTTCATGTGAGGACAGGCTGAAAACCTTGGAGTTGTTCAGCCTGGAGAAGAGAAGGCTCTTAAAAGTCCTTCCAGTACTTGAAGAGGACCTGCAGGAAAGATGGAGAGAGACTTTATCAGGGAGTGTAGTGGTAGGAGGAAGGGTAACACTGCTAAACTGAGAGATTTAGATTAGACACAATGAAGAAATTCTTTACTGTGAGGGTGGTGAGACACTGAAACAGAGGAGCTGTGGATGCCTCATCCCTGAAAGTGTTCGAGGCCAGGATGGATGAAGCTTTGAGCAACTTGATCTAGTGGAAGGCATCTCTGCCCATGGCAGAGGGATTGGTACTAGGTGATCTTTAAGGATCCTTACAATCCAAACCATTCTGTGATTCTATGTATGATGTTCTTTGCGCATGTATGCAGTCATGCATGTGTACGTTATATAGTCCTTACCATCAAGAGGGAAAAATCCTACTCCAGAAAATAATGATGCTGTCTGCAGTCTAGCCTTCCTCCTTTTCCCACACTCACTTTACTTAGAGAGCTCAATTGAGATAGAGATTATGTATAGGTCTGATGCTGGTCCTTTGCAAATGTAAATCCATTTAAGAAAATTGTTGATGTTAATCTATCACAAAGATCTTTCCTGCAAAATGGCCTGCCCGACTCTCCTTTGTGATCCTGCTTAACTAGAATGTGAATGTTTAGGCTGATAGTGCTCTAAAGACCCCTGTTTGTCATGCTGACAAACGCTTGGAGTGTTTCTTATGAGTTCCCTGTTTTGTTTTGGTTTCGTTTGTTTGTTTTTTCCCACTTTGGTGATTTATACAGTTCTTCATAGAAAGGAGTATAGGTCTTTATGCATTAAGGTAATGCAAATAAATAATAATAAATGAAAAGTGAGCTCACTAATAATGCACTCAAACAGGATGAGAAATGAACAGCCAAGCCTGAAGGAATGAAACTAAATTAAAACAAACAAACAAAAGAGAGAGAAAATGAGGAAAGATACCATGTATTTTTTTTCTCAAAGATAAAGAATGTAATGTTTTCTATTTGAAGAGCAATAAAGCATTTTCACAAGGTCTTTGTTGACTAAAATAGACACGATAAGATACCAGAATTAAATTATTTTTCTCTTCTTTCAAAGTAACCACTATGGCAACAAACAGATTCCTAAATAGCTGGTGATGGTTTCATGCATTCAGGCTCTTACGCCTGGAGAAACTTTGGAAATCAGATGAGATTAGAGCACCTGCAAAATATAAACTGCATTAAATACAAGGGACAGGCATTCTTTGCTCACAAAAGCTGCTGTGCTGAAATGCAGCGTGTATAGCTGAGCTGGTCTGTGCTCTGTGGTCCAGCTCACAATGATGATCGGCAGCTAAGGTTGAAATGCTACTCCGTCTTTGTGTCCTCCCTCTCCTTGTTACCCCAGCCAGTGCTGAGGCAGTGCACAAAAGGCAGCACGCAGTTCAGCATCCCTTAATGTCGAATAAACAAAAAATAAATTCATTGACAAACAGGCAAGCAGAAGTTGGCAGCTGGCGCTGTGCAGCAGGCATGGGCGTGGCAGAGCTTGCAGGAAGTGCAGAGTCAGCGGGAGTGCTTCACACAGGGGATGCTGAGTCCCCAAAGGAAGGCAGCTGTCATAGCCTGGAGATCGGCACTGCGTATTCGCAGTACGTCATCAGTTTAGATTGTGTGGAAAGCGGGACCTGAACTCTGCTACACTTAACCCAAAATACTACATGGAAGATGCCTCTGCACGCTCTGTTTCCATGGAAATGAGCGTTAGCATTAGCCTCCCTTGGTAAAGGGAACCTATTAGACTGAGTTCAGTATTACAGGTCTTTTATCTCAGTTGATTCAGGGAGAAGATAAGGATTAGTTTAAAATCTGCACGTGGCATTGTAAGAGCATGATTCGATTCCTCCATCAGGACTTTGTAAGACTGGGAACTCTTAGGCTGTTTTACATAGGTAGAACAATACCCATTTATGCTGACTGACTCAGATGCTTAACTCTGCCAAAACCTTATAAATCTTACATCAAAGGCGGACAAAATAAATTTGAATATATCTGTCCTCAAATTAGACTTTATTACTGACACGATCTTCCAAAAATAGGATGATTCTGGTTTCAAGAAGCGATGCAGGCATTTCACTTGCCCTACTGATTTTTTAAGGATTAGATCTATTTCCTATAAATAGGTTGTGGCTGCTCCCTCCCTGGAGGTGTTCAAGGCCAGGTTGGACAAGGCCTTGAGTAACCTGTACTAGTGGGAGGTGTCCCTCCCTATGACAGGGGGTTGGACCTAGATGATCCTTGAGGTCCCTTCCAACCTTACCATTCTATGATTCTATGAAATAAATCCTTCTCCTTACCACAATATTGAGTTAGCCAATCATCTAAGTCAATTGGCAAGTATGTATGTATGTATGTATGTATGTAATAGTATTACATAAGTTAAATTCTATCTCAAATGTGGAGGAAAGGTGGGATTTATATAGATTTTTCTCAATGTACATTACCAGACAAACTGCCTGATGGATCTCTCTCCCAGAGCTGTCAAAGAAATGGCAAATCTCCAAGGAATATTCTGGAAAGGAAAAGTTTTAAAATAAACCCAAAAAAGGTTTCGAAGCTATTTTCAAAGCATGGTGGATCACTGAATTTTGACAGAATGAGTACAGTGTTTACTCAGTTTAAGTGTGGTAATCTTATTTAGCGGTCAGTAAAGTGGCTAATACAGAAAAATGGAACAACTCTTCTCAGTAGATCCATTCTGTTTTCATATCCATAAGCACTGGAAAATGAGAATATCTGTGGGACAGAGGCTGTTATGTCACGGCCCATGGATCATTAGTAAGACTGGTAATTAGAAACTCAGCTGCAGACTCATTAGTTTCCTTCTTTATGTGAGCAAAACCTTGTAAGACTTCAGAAACTAGGCTGGATTTATGGAACTTGGTTCACAGTTAAAGAAAAAATATTTTTGCTCCCAAAACAAGTAAAATAATGAAACCTATATCAAAATGTAAGCGCCTTCTTGGTTCTTTGAGGTAAAGTCTTGATATAAAATATGAGAAGGTTGCACATGGCCTATTATGCTGACATATGTCAGTTTGAGTCCTAGAGTTCAAGGCATGTTTTCACAGAAGATAAAGTTAGCAAAAGTCAGGATGCCTCTCCTGCAGCACACTCTTCTCCCCTTCCACAAAATCCTGCAGGACAGAGAGTTCTCATCATCCCATCCACATAGAACCATAGAATTGTTCCAGTTGGAAAGGATCTGTAAGATCATCGAGTCCAACCACTAATAACTACCAAGTCTGATGCTAAACCACGAGGAACATCTTAAAGAACTGGGACTCTGACAAGCCATTCTGTCCTAGTGGGGGATGGCAACAGGTATTGAGACATATAATGTCTTTTTAAAGCTGAGGAAATTTTCCCACAGTCCACATTTTTAGAGACCTGCTACATAACGCCCACATCCATAAAGTTTTCATGTAAACCTACACAGTCTTTGTTCTGTGTCATTATTCCTTGCCTTGCAAATCTCAAACTATATAAGAAATCTTTCAAAATGCATACTTTTGTCAGTCTGAAGCAAAAGCATATTAAAAACTAACCATTTAAAAATTACACATAAGAAACAAAATTCTTTCTAACACAAATGAGGTTATAAAAGTGTCTTAGTCTAGTACAGCTAATTCTGTTGGGACATAACCTGATCTCCTGCCCTGCAACAATATGCTGTTTATAACCTGCTCTTTTAAGTCAGTTCCCGATCACCCCAGTTAATTAAAAATTATTCTGCAAAAGTAGCTAATAAAAGAACTAATTGGGACATAGGCCAACATCTCCCAGCTTCTTGAAAGAGTTCTGACATTTTAGGACTTGAGATTAAGTGTATGTGCTGGTGTTACAGCATGCAATAAATTGTTCAGTGAAAATATGGTATAAATTTCAGAACTCCTTGGGGAGGGGGTAGATTTTTATTTTAGATTTGAAGCAGATGGGCAAGACTCTCTTAAAATTCTGCTCTTGAATAAATGCACCAAATCTTGGAAGCTTCTCCTCCTCTTGGTCTCATAATCCTGCAGAATCATTCTGTTCCTCAGGTTTTCTAGATTTCATTGCCTGTAACAGAAGCATAAGGTTATTTATTTAATCTCTGAGCAGAGATCTGAAAATGAGAATTCAGCTAATACACCGGCTTTCTGTTTTGTTGCCAAGATCAGTTCATATTTTCATTTCTCCTCTCACTCAGCAGCCTGAGATGCAGAGTTCATTCTTCATATGACACTTGCTGAAATCCTCGCTCCCTTTGCCATTTAGGTAAATAGAAGCTGTGCAGTGGACATCTGTGCAAAAAGACTCAATCTGGATAACAGATACATGTAGAGAATGGGACAGAGCATAATACAGAAAATGGGGGAGGGACTGAAATGACTAAGAACATCATAGTATGCAAAAGGATCTTGCTCATACTCTTTCTATCAACACAGAAAAAACTTGCCACTTGTCATTCCAGTCTCCCTTTCAATGGACACAGGTGGAGTCTTGAGCTGAAATCTGGACTAAAAATTCGCTTGGACTAGGAGCCAACCACTTTATAAGAAGGACAGACATTTACAATGCCTCATACAATCTGACAGGCCACTTCTGCCTCCCCACTGTTTGCTTCGTAAGCCAGAAGAAGAAACAAGGTTTTCTATAACAGCACCAAACAGCTCAGGCCAAGGCAGTACAAAGGTTTGTGCTGCATGCTGCACGGCAGCCTAGCTGCACTGGATGTGTTCAGTGCGGCTCTGCCCATCCAGGCATCATCCAAGAGTAGGTTGCTCACTCAAGCTAATTTTCAGTATAGTTATAGTCTGAAGGCCATTGTCATGTAACAAATATTTCCAGAATTCAATCAATTAAGTGATTTCAATCCATTTTCATTTCAATCCATTTATTTTGACTGTAAAGCCATCAAAGGTGTTTCCTTTTGTTTGATCTTCTCAAATGAGAAGCCAGTGACTGGGTAGATAATATGCAACTTCCACTGCATCCTTGTAAGTCTGAGACTCAGCCTGCTTCCATGTGTGCTTGCAGTTTATAATGAATTTGAGCAACAGCATGGAATGTTGGCTCTATGTCTGCATATATCTTTTTTATATTGCTACAAAATGTTATTTCATGTCCAACATTGCCTGCGGGATGCTTTTTACAGGCATATTAGGTCAACAAAAGGAAGTTCAGTGACATTGAAAGCAGAACTTGATATTTCATATATCAAAGTTTAAACCATTTAAAAATGTTTATATTCTGAACATGGAGACCTGACTCTAATTATATCACCACTACAGTGAGATAAAGGAAGAAACAAAAATTACGTGTTCGAGATGCATTTATCTGTCAGCTGTTATCCATGTCCATACCACACGGAAAATCCTAGACAACTGCAACAGTATTTAGGTTAAGGAAGATGATAAAGCGATTAGTATCTGATCAGGCATCTATAAACAAGTAATGTAAAAAAAAAAAAAAAGCTTTTTGCACATAAAGCCTAATTACTTTGGGAGAAAATCCTTCTTTGCACACAGAAGGACAGATCATGTGCTAGCTCTAATTTATGCTGATCCTTGTACATTGTGCAGTAGGGATCTGCCTTATCCCTTGGCTGTCTCTACGTGACATGCAGTTTTTCACAGTACTTCTCAGTGATTTTCAGAATCCAGGAGCTATTCAGCATGGGGAACAATGGCAAGCAAGACATGGTGAGTTGTGTCTGCTCATGGCAATGCAGTTATGTTATCCTCCAGCAATATGAAAAGAGATTGTATGTTATGACTACCACTTGCTCTTATAACAGCTGTAAAGCAGAAAATTATTTCTACCTTGCCTTTCACAATCTAGTCATGTCTCCCTTTTAAAGTAGTTACCATCTTTTTTCTATTCTATTATATCTCCTGTGTCAACATCTTAATTTGTTAAGGAGATGTACTCTGTGTGCAACACCTAGCAGACATTCTCTCGAATGCAAAATATTTCTTCATTATAACTTTTATGTTTATTATCTTTCTGAGAGCACTGCAAAATCCTTGGGTGATATTAGTGGTACAGTGAGCATGGCTATTTTAGGTGTATGTTCATATTTCAAGATTAGCAAGGGAATTTTTTTTTTATTATGGCAGTTACTATAGTGACAGTGACAGTTTCAGAAAGGAAAGATGGTATTGTGATACAGATATTGTACTGACATTCAGCTCAGATTGTCAGGAACTCTTCAGAGTGGATTAGCCTGGAGAAGAAGAGGCTCAGGGGAGACTTTATTGCTGTCTACAACTAGCTGAAGGGTGGTTGTAGCCTGGGGGAGGTTACCTTCTTCTCTCAGGCAACCAGCACCAGAACAAGAGGACACAGTCTCAAGCTACGCCAGGGGAAGTTTAGGCTGGAGGTGAGGAGAAAGTTCTTCACTGAGAGAGTCATTGGCTACTGGAATGGGCTGCCCACGGAGGTGGTGGAGTCACCATCCCTGGAGGTGTTCAAGGCACTTTGGACGTGGCACTTGGTGCCATGGTCTAGTCCTGAGGTCTGTGGTGATGGGTTGGACTTGATGATCTTTGAGGTCTCTTCCAACCCTGGTGATACTGTGAGACTGTGATCACTTAACATCTTTTTATTTTCCGATATTTTTTATTGTCATGGCAGTGCTCTGGTGAACAAATTGTTGACCTGAACTTCAGGAGTAGAGCTGGCTGGGAGTTGTTCAGCGTAGCTATTCCACATGTAAAAATGTTCTTATTCCGTACAAAAAAACAACTTTACATTTCTTAGAGGCTATTTTGTGTAAGTAAAGTAAGCCATCTCAGGAAAGTCTAATGCTGACGACCCATGCTTTGTGCAGAAAGGAGACCAAACTGTCCCAGAGAGGCTACAGTAATGAGAAAGTTTTGTTTTTTCCTTCATTTTGAAAAGAACTTTCATTCTAGATTTGAAAGCAAACACACAAACCAAGCAAACAAAAAACTCCGACAAAAACAAACTGAGAAATGTTTTCCTGGCAAGAAGTTTGTCATAAGTGATACGTTCCCTAGCTGGGGTTCTAGTTAATTGGAATTTTTCAAAGACTTTTGTGGGATTTCAAACAAACAAACAAACAAGCTGTAGCCTGCACAGCTATGCTGATCAGTTTACAGGTATCTAAATAACACATGAGAGAGAATCAATCTGTATTATAGAATCATAGAATGGTAAGGTTGGAAGGGACCTCAAGGATCATCTAGTTCCAACCCCCTGCCATAGGCAGGGACACCTCCCACTAGGACAGGTTACTCAAGGCCTCATCCAATCTGGCCTTGAACACCTCCAGGGAGGGAGCAGCTGCGACCTCCCTGGGCAACGTGTTCCAGTGCCTCACCACCCTCACTGGAAAGAATTTCCTCCTGACATGCAGTCTAAATCTTCCCTCTGCCAGTTTAAACCCATTGCCCCTTGTCCTGTCTTTGCAGGACCTTGTAAATAATCCCTCCCCAGCCTTCCTGTAGGTCCCCATCAGATACTGGAAGGCTACTCTAAGGTCTCCTCGAAGCCTTCTCTTCTCCAGGCTGAAGAGCCCCAACTCTCTCAGCCTGTCCTCATAGCAGAGCTGCTCCAGCCCTCTGATCACCTTCATGGCCCTCCTCTGGACCCACTCCAACACTTCCATGTCCTTCCTGTGCTGAGGGTTCCAGAACTGCACACAGTACTCCAGGTGGGGTCTGACAAGAGCAGAGTAAAGGGGCAGAATCACCTCCCTTGCCCTGCTGGCCACGCTTCTCTTGATGCAGCCTAGGACTCGGCTGTCTGTCTGGGCTGCATATGCACACTGCAGGCTCATGTTGAGCTTTTCATCAACCCAGACTCCAAGGTCCTTTTCCTCAGGGCTGCTCTCCAGCCATTCACCACCTAAGAAACATAAGGATGTCCTACGACAGGCATGTTGGTCTCTGGCAACATGAAATGCTTATTTCCCATTTCTGTTTTTTTAAGCCTGTGGCTTTGGTATCGCTGCTTCTAATAAGAGAATGGTGATAGATTGTCTTCCAATATAGGATAAGGAAATCCAATTTCTTTATTCCTGCACAGTGTTACTGGAGTGGTGTGATGACAATACTGTTATGTCTTATTTGGAGGTAATTTGGCTCATGGGAACAGCATTGGCATTCTTTCCATTTGGCATGGAGCTGAAAGGCCTAAAAAGCTGATTATGCTGGTGTGTTTGAAGAAGGGATTTGGGACACAGCCCTGAGAGCATTATAATCCTGCTCAAGCACAATGTGACTTAAAAACCTACTGTTCCATTTCAGTTGATTCGTCCCTGTGCCTGGAAATCCTCTGTATCCTTCAGTCCAAAGTGCACTTCTGATTTTGCATAAGGTGACGCATGGTTTGAAAGAAATGTTGCCACCTGAGCTTACTCCAGAAATTAGCTTTTCAGAGGCCACAGAATCAGAGAAAGTCTCTGTTGGTTCTGCTGGAGTAAAACAAGTAGTATCTAGGTCTTGAGACTGTAATTCCATCTGAGCTGGTTCTTTGTCCCTATCTGTAATGTTTAGTAAGATGAGTTCAAGTGGTCACATTACCTTACACAGTGGGGCTCTGTCCTAAGTACAAGTTCTGCAAGCCATCAATCAAAGATGAATGCTTGAAATGGTCACCTATCTTACAAGACTAATAATAATCTGTTACAAGGGGAAGGTGAGGGTCATAATGGGAAGAAAATGGTAAGATTTTTGGAGACCTGTATAATCTTTAAAGCCCTATGGCAAGGGATGTGATAAAACACATATGCAGTGTGCTGGTTTGAGGCTAATTAGAATATTTTAATAGAGAAAATGACACTATAGGCTGTGAAAGGAAAACATCATGATGTCTACTTCACTCATACGCTTGCTGAAGAATTGTTTGGGAACAATAACCAAAATATATAGGTAAGTCAGTCTCTCTCTGTCTCTTGCTGGGAGAGCAGCTTGGGCAGTCTAGCAGCTTCTGGGTCTGGCTCTTCTGCCGACTAATTTTCACTAACCACTTTTCTTCTAACTCCCCTGGCCGATCCTCCTAATTTACCTTGCACGTAAGGCAAACCTTGGGGTAAGGTATAGGGGTGGGGAGAAGGTGGTAGCGTGCTTGGGAGGCCCTCCTGGGGTCTCTGATTTCTGGAAGGGGAGTTGTGTTTCTGTATTACCTTTAACTTGTCTATTTCTGTAACTATTCCTGTCTATAGTGTATATCTCTGCTTGTACATTGTGCTGAGCTGTAAATAGAGCTTCAGTCCTTAACTTGCAGCCGGCTGAGTTCTAGTATGGGTCATTTTACAAAGTGGGGGGGGGCAGGGGAACCATCACATGAAGATACCATCTTGCCCATAAAACCTTGTCTGCTTTAAGTCCCTTAATGTAAAGCTGTGGGCATAAGACAAACACCCTAAAGCACAAGCTTCACAGTGTGTCACTGAAAGCACCATCTTCCTGTTATTAGTGATCTGCAGTGCTTTCTTAGGTCTATTGGGTGAAGAAGTTTGGGTTTGCTCCTTGAACTGCCACCTCACTACAAAATAAGTATTGTGAGAAATGTTCAAAGGCACCAGAAGAGTTGGGCTCAAAGCTCTGGCTGTTGAGTTTCTTGGGTCTTTGTTTTCATTCCATTTCCTTGTGTTATATTAGTATCTTTTGAATCATTTTAGCTACCTGGCAGGCTGTCGTGTATAATGGTGTGCTTCTGGATTCAGTTCTTTATTTTCTGAAGAGTTCCAGGACATTGTTTCACACAAATCCTTTCCTGCTTCCTAAAGGTTATTTTCAAAAGTTTCTGCTTTGCCATGCATACAAGGCCGTGCCACAGGATGAGGAGAGCATCAGGACTCCTACCTCAGTGGCACTATTGCCTCTCTCTGTGAAAACAGATAGTACAGGACTTGTGTACTCTCAGGGCTAAGCCCAGAGGAAAGATGCAATGAAAATGGTGGGATGGGAAAAGACTCAGGCAAATGCAGCAGGGAGAGATTTTCTACCCAGTAATGTGGCTGTTTCCCAGATTGCTGAAGAGATCTGTATGCCAAAAAAATGTATGTCTAACACTGTCAAGAAACACCTGATATCCCTGTTTTGCAAAATTGTCATTATTAGAACTATCATCAGATCAACAACTGAACCCAAAGTTTGCCTGTAATACAAAAGACTGACAATAAATATAAATATTTATATCAATTCCAGTTGAATGTTACCAGGTCTGTGAAAATTGTCATGGAATTATTCTTTTTGATACCTCCCAGCTCTCTAAAGAAGGCCTGAGAGGGCTTTTTGTTTGTTTCTCATCTTAGTGCCAGGACTACCAGTTGACACAGGCTCCCAGTTCTGTGCATTTTTTTCATCCAGTGACTTAAATAGAAGTCTTCTAGGAGCAGGGTTGGGATTCAGTCTTAACCAATGAGACTGACATTTAAGCATAGCTAAATCAGCACTCCTCTTTTTATGCTCTTTTTACCCCTTCACATCTTGCATTCCTTGCTGCATGGTGGCCCACATTAAAAATGGAGCTGGAAAACATCTGCATCACAATAGTATCATTAGAACCACCACCCACAGCAAGAAGGTGAACTGGAAGCTATTTCAATTGAGGAATGCTTGGAATAGAGCTCTTTCCAGACCAAATATTTATCCTACCAGAATGAGTGATTGTTGCCTCCCATCCTCTAGTTTATTCCTAGTTTGCCAACTATTCCCCTGAGAGATCAGAGAAGAGCCTGTTCAGACATAGCCTGTGCCTGGAGTTTCCTGTAGGTTAGTCCTTGGCATCTCCCTGTAGATCACTCTCTCATACAAGTTTCTCAACATCCTACAGATCTTGGAGAATGAGCTAAAAATGTTACCTGAGGTAATTCTTTGTTGTGCTGAAGGGCTTGCCTCGTAAATAGTTTCAGCATCTGAATTGGAAGGCAAAGGTCAGATTCATCTCACTTGCATTAGACTATCTGGAAGGTAAACGCTTGGACCTGATTAAGCATTTCAGCTCTCTGTGTGCAGTGATGGCACACATGTACCTCTAGGGATCAGCTCTTCTCATTTAGCTCAGATACCTGCTTTAGTGTGATCTGCCTGTTTAGCTCAGATACCTGTTTTAGTAGTCTGCCTCTGCAACTGGCTGTCATTCTGCAGTGATTTCTTAGAGAGCTTGCATTACTAATTCAGACTGGATCTCCACTTTTAGGTGGGATGAGGTGAGTGGGGTATTGTTCATTTCCACAGCACACCATCAGAATATGGTCCACTGCAATCCACACTTGATCCAGAGTGAACAGTACTCGCTGTCTACCACTTACCAAATCAACAGTGCACAGCTGCTAATTTTTCTGAGGAGATTTCAATTAGAAGTCCATCAGAACAGATTCCATAGAGATATATTATTATAGATCATAAAGTGCTGACCCCTGCCAGCATGTTCGTATTCAAGTTAGGTGGGAACTAAAAGGAAACAGAGAAAATGGTGGTCCAGGATGTACAGATTAGCACACAGCACAATGGACAGACTCTCCTGAAGGAGAAATTACTTGTTTGTAGCTTATGTGGTGTTTGAAGTTTAAAATACAATGTTTTTACAACACTCTTCAGATATAACTATGCATCTATACATATGTAGGACACTGAAAGAATGTTTTACTCAAGGGCAAAATGATACCCCCCTTGCATAAACTCTTCATCCCTTGGGGACTGTGAGATTATGCTGTCTTTTCCAGTGAAGCCTTACTTGTAGCATTTAAATGGATCTAATACACTTGACACTGGGAGTTACAGTACCATAACGATGCACAGAAGGCAACTGAAAGTGGAGGGATTTTACTATATTGGGAATAGTTGTATTTACTGCAGTTTAGTGCTTTGGGTAGTATTTAATATTATTAACAGTTGTTTTACAGCTTTAAAGGATATGCAAAGGTACTTTAACATTTTTAGCGTCTGAGAGAAAAAAAATCATGCATGCAGTTTGCATAGAAACTGTTGTTTTCCAAGTATCTCTAATTATAAAACAATATTTTAAAGAATCTGGATGTTTGAGACTGGGAAGTTTATCTATTAACCAGCTTGATTACCATAAGCTAGGAACTATTGGCCCAAATCATCTTCTGGTACTTGAAAGACAAAAGTACAATTCAGAAACAGTTTGCAGTGGCTGTTTAGTCCTAGACTGGTTCTGTGCTTGGTCCTAGACTAGCTCCCTGCTTGTTCACTTCCAGTTTCCACATAAGCAGCCTCAGAGCTGCTCTTGCTTGTAGCAGTTTCCCGACTATCCAGCATTGCTGCTGTGATTGCTGAAAGTAGAGAGATACGTGGTGGGGGATGTGGGGGGAAGGTGTTCTCACCAGAAGAGCCCACGTTCTGCAGCATTTCTCCAAGACAGCAAAGACACTTATGGATTAGGCCGAAAAAAGTTGCTGAGATTTTACAGGATTTTCATGTTGCCTTTGGAAAGTTTCTTGGGGATTTTTATATGGGTTTTTTTTGTAACACTGTTGTGCTTTTTATGCTTTTGTGTGCAGTGGGGCTGTACTAATTAAGCTGATCACTATGTTTTTATATGGTGTTCCATCCTGAGATATACTGTCATTAACTTAATATCTTATATATTAGATACTTTAAAAACATTGTTGCAAAGTAACACAAAAAAAAAATCATAGAAATTAAATGTTTATTTTCCTTCTCCAAACCCCTCCTTTTTTCCTCTGACAATTGTCAGTTTAGTTCCCTGCATTTCACAACAGGAGATCAAATGACTGTTTTGTCCTCAGAAAGTATGAGCACTGCAAAACCTTTGTGCTCCCATTCAGCATTACTTAATATTACTGCAGGTCTTGGAACAGGACGTGCATGTAAGTTGTAAGTTAAGTGTGGATGAGAGATGTTTAATGAGGTGTAGAGGAATTTCTTTATTGCTTTTGGTAGTCTATGAAAGAAATTTGGTTTAGAACTGTCTGAGACAATTTATCAAATGCAATTGTTTCATAAAGATGTATCAAAACAATTTTAACAGCAAAGGGAAAGTTTTTAGCAGTATGGTCACTAAAGTACTGGGTCTAGGAAGTGTGAGGTGCCCAGCCAAGGCCTTTTAACTGCTTTAAGATTATCTGTGTTAACTTTCACTGACTGTTGGTCTAGATTTGTTGGTCAGGACATGGAAGTGTTAGAGCGGGTCCAGAGGAGGGCCACAAAGATGATCAGAGGGCTGGAGCAGCTCTCCTATGAGGACAGGCTGAGAGAGTTGGGGCTCTTCAGCCTGGAGAAGAGAAGGCTTCGAGGAGACCTTAGAGTAGCCTTCCAGTATCTGATGGGGACCTACAGGAAGGCTGGGGAAGGATTATTTACAAGGTCCTGCAATGACAGGACAAGAGGCAATGTGTTTAAACTGGCAGAGGGGAGATTTAGACTGGATGTTAGGAGGAAGTTCTTTCTGGTGAGGCTGGTGAGGCACTGGAACAGGTTGCCCAGGGAGGTTGTGGATGCTCCCTCCCTGGAGGTGTTCAAGGCCAGGTTGGCTGAGGCCTTGAGTGACCTGTACTATTGGGAGGTGTCCCTGCCTATGGCAGGGGGTTGGAACTAGATGATCCTTGAGGTCACTTCCAACCTTACCATTCTATGATTCTATGATTCTATGATTTGAAGCTTTGTCTCATTTCCTGGGCCATGTCCTAACTCTTTAGAGATCCATCTACTCAATGGAATTGTCACTAGTTTCACTTTATTATGCTTTAATGAATCTCTTAGAAGGATTTTAGTTTCCTTCTACCATGTAGTGGAATGGAGTGGTAAAACCCTAATAGATGCCACAAAACAAATTCCTCTTTGTGTTTGCTCTGTTTAGAGTAGATATAGGGAATAATTTCAGAGTCTTTCATGGTGTCATTCTAAAGGTGTTTAAATGTAGATGTAAATCATCTGCTTACATTGCAGCCCTAGTAAACATGAGAATCAAACATATAGTCACACATATTTTAGTTTGTTTCCTGTATTAACTAACAACAACTCTTTCCAAACCAAACACTTCCCCCTATAAACACATATAAAACATACTCAGCAAACATCATAACCTCGGTAGCAGATGTTCTTTATGTAAAATTGTAACAGGTTATCTATTAATAAAGTGTAATATCTCACAATATTGCAGGCCCAGAAATGGAAAGGTTATTCTTTCAAGTACAGGGAATCTGGAGCCTACTAGTGGAACCATTACTAGTTGTCTGCCTAGGTTTCAAGAAAATGTACTCAGAAGGCATGAGGCATGTTGTTTTCACATGTTTTATGCAGTACTGTTACAGATAAATCATCCCTATTTATAAAGAAAAGGATAAGAAATGTAGCTCCAGTAGCATTTCTAAAATCTTCTTAAATACTGTGCTTTTTTGCTCCCCTTGTAATACATGTGAGATCTCCCAACATCATACATTCTGCAGAGGGTGTGAGAGTTTTGCATGCATAGTTTTGCATGAACCACATAACTGATTCATGGCTTGCCACCTACATGTAGATAACTAGCCAAAATCCTACTGATATTCCATGTAACATCTATGCATCATCAGATAATTTTATATCAAACTACAGATAGCTTTATATTGAACCACAAAGTTCTTACTAATTTGTTTGAATAGAAAACTGACTACGATGTACAAATATATACCCATGTGTTTCCTCTTTAGTTTTAAGCTTTAATTTTGTTCATGAATGTCCCTTGATAGTCATTGCATGAACATCTATCAGCAAAGGTTCTGCTCCAGATGACACAGAATACAATGTGGGAAACTGCTGCAATGGAACTGAGCAATTTGTATGAAGATTAATACCCGTGTCTAAATCTTGACAGTAGCCTTTTAATCACATTTGGAAGAAAACCATCCACAGGATGAGAAAAAGGGTTAATGACACATCTTCCTTGGAAATAGCTTAGATAAACATGGCTCACTATACAATTTCATTTTTTAAAACCAGATTTATAGATTACATCTCAGTGAATCAATTATTCCTGTAAATATAGAGGAAATAACTATCTTTCCAACAAGAAGCAGCTGTGTTTTTCCAATACTATTAACATTTGAATTAATACTAAAAGGAACAAAAAATGAAGGCAGTAAGTGGATTATAAGCATTACTTGTTCCAAATGACATAATTCCACCACAGGCTCCATACTAAGTATTTATTGTAAAATGATACTTCAGCTTTCAACTATTATTGCTGAGCTCTTGTTCATATTTACTGTAAACTCTTCTCTGTGGAATTGGCAATCAGTCTCTTGAACAAAAGAAAGAAGCAAAACTCAACATGAATAAAAAGTGTTTAGCTTCAAAATGTGGTTAATTAAATGTCAGCTCTGGTCTTCACTGATTTCTTTCATGGAGATGATGGCCAGTAGGGACCAGTATAATCAGTTGGTCTGATCTTCTCTGTCTCAAGTCTTTTGCTCAGAAACTCAGTTAAAGCATATTTTATAGGAAGAGGCATAATGATTTCTTGAAGACCTAGGGTTGTGGTGAACTCATAACCTCCTGATAGGCTGATCCAATGTTTAACTACTTTCAGAAAATTACATCTCATTTTAGGGTTTAGAGTTGTTTTTATCCCCCTTGACTTCAGTTTCAGCTATTGGATGTTCCAATGTTTTTGCCTGCAAGACTGGAAAACCCACCACTGTCTGAACAAATGTGTTGTTCGTGGTGGATCAGATCTTTTAAAAAAACTCTTTGGTACTTCTCAATCTCAGTACTGTACTGAAATTGAGATTGGTACTTCTCAATCTCAGTACTGTAGATTGTGTCTTTCCTGACCTGAATTATTTGTGGGCCACTTTGTACATTCTGCAGCTTCCACATTGTTGCTCAAATGGAATTGTCAAGAGTCAAGAAGAGGATCCTAGTAACGGTTCTTAGCAATGCTGTATTTGGAGGCAAAGTGCATTCCCAGCTTATTCTAGTATTACTTTGACTGCATAAACAACATCTTATTAAATGCCACGGACACAACATTGAAATAGGTCAGTGAAGGGGCACTTTGGTGTTTCTAATGATTACTTCAATGAGTCTCTTGTCCTGTAAGCACAGCTGGTGTTCTTTGTACCCAAATATGCTACACAGCACTTGCTTCTATTACAGTACATTTTGTTGGACTATTATCAATGGCTTGTTGCTAATGTCATTATTTACTGCCTCACTCATCTTGTTGGCATCTTTATTCTACAGAGATGAACCATATGTTCTACAGCTCATAGATAGAAATGTCAAATAACATTAGAACAAACTCTTCTGGGAGATTTCAGGAGACCTTGTAGGTGCTGGATCTAGGACTAAGTATTAGATTGAATTATTTCATTAATATCTTAATATGCTGTCCTGAGTAGAGATCAGCTTTCACTGTGCTTCCAGGAGTCTTTTCATCCGACAGCATTTGTAGAAGTTTTTGAAACAAATGTTTGCTTCCTCTTAATTTACCTGCATGCAGGTGACAGATTGAATCTTTGAGCCTATCTTAATAATTAGTTCAGGTATTTTCAGGTCATGATCTTTAAAAGTCTTATTTCTATGCAGATTTCTGTGACACAGCTATTGCACCTGTAGGGAAATACGTGACCCAAAGGCCAGGGAATTGCACCACATCCAAACTACCTTTATATCATTCAAATAATCTCCAAATACTATCCAATATAACATTTTCACATTGTATTTACATACTGACAATGATTTTTTATAAGTCTGTTAGGAAGAATAATGATAGAGAGACCCTTTAAGAGCAGTAGTGGTCAACTTTCTGCAGAACATGAAAGATCCAGTAAGCGGTCCAAAAAATGTGATGAAAATGCAGATTATTTTAGCTGTCTATAGTACCTATCCTGGTTTTGCTGGGACAAAGTGACAGGTTAGTCACAGCCTGCAGGCCCTTGACAGCTCTGAGTGAGCCAGGACAGCTGTGTTGGGCTGGCTCACCATGAGCATCACAAACAGTATAAAGGAGGCAGTTTGCTGAGAAAAGGGGAGTCTTCTGTTAGGGTGTTTCCTCACCATTCTCTTTTTATCTCTCCTAGTCCTGAGAACTGTCTTCTGGGATATTGTAACTGCTGTAGTTTTGCTGGGTTGAATGTGTATATATGCATATATAGAATCATAGAATCATAGAATGGTAAGGTTGGAAGGGACCTCAAGGATCATCTAGTTCCAACCCCCTGCCATAGCCAGGGACACCTCCCACTAAAACAGGTTACTCAAGGCCTCGTCCAACCTGGCCTTGAACACCTCCAGGGAGGGAGCAGCCACAACCTCGCTGGGCAACCTGTTCCAGTGCCTCACCACCCTCACTGGAAAGAACTTCCTCCTGACATCTAGTCTAAATCTTTCCTCTGCCAGTTTAAACCCATTGCCCCTTGTCCTGTCATTGCAGGTCCCTCCCCAGCCTTCCTGTAGGCCCCCTTCAGATACTGGAAGGCTACTCTAAGGTCTCCTCGAAGCCTTCTCTTCTCCAGGCTGAAGAGCCCCAACTCTCTCAGCCTGTCCTCATAGGAGAGCTGCTCCAGCCCTCTGATCATCTTTGTGGCCCTCCTCTGGACCCACTCCAACACTTCCATGTCCTTCCTGTGCTGAGGGCTCCAGCCCTCATGTATGTGTGTGTGTATATTATTGACATTGCTATTAATTTGGCTATTTCATTAAATCTATTTCATTTTAACCTGTATCTTCTCTCTTTTTCCTGATTCCCCTTCTCTGCTGGGGAGGGGTCATCAGGTGATAGAATAACTGCTATAGTTTAGCTCCAGATATGGGCTAAATGTTGACAGCGCCAGTCTGTTTTAGTAATGTGTGGTTTAGGCTATTCTTCACATGCACTACATAGGCTAAAACCTACCTCTCTAATACTGTGCTACACAGAATGACCAACAGGCAGGATTGTCCTTGAGGCAGTGATTTTGCAGCTAGAAACACAGGAATTAGCTTCTCCTCCTTAATATAGAAGATTTGTCACCAGCACAAGCCTGTGAGGCATTTTCCTCCTTTACCTCTAATGACACAGCCTCCTAAAGTTCTTAGCCTGAAAACCTGAATTTACCTCTGCTTCTCTCCATGTAGGATGAATGATTCATTCTGTTTCTCTGATACTGGTTCCAATTGCAGAACTGTTACGTAAAAGGGTTCAGGTCTTCTGCTTTTTATTCAGCTTTGGGAATTTCCTGCTCTTGTCACCAAGACCTAGGTAGACTGAACCACGGGATGATTTTGAGTCAAGTGTCAGCAGTGCACACAGTAACTTTCTTATTGGTACCATTTTTCCTTAGCAGTGCACCTTCTGGTATTTAACAGAGAGTCATCCTACTTCAAAATTCAATATGTTTAAGCTAAGTACTCTTTCATTTGCTCTATGAAAGATCTCATTGCATATTGAAATGACATTTATTCAGTTCCAGTTCAAAAAGACTGTGCTGTCTGGGAGAGAGCTCAGGTGTCTGATTAAATCACAAAACCATCAGTGGGACGAATGTAAAAATATTTAACTAACGAATAGGAATGCACTACACTGAGAATTGGTTACTCCCCAAGAGAATTAGATTTCTTTTTCTTTTTGTCTAGTTTTAAAAACAAAACTCTATATGCTTTTAATTATGAGGTTCTTTGTCTTAATAAACTTTGTGGTTCTAAATATTTTTTTTTATCCCTGCTTGTGAGTTTTACACTTGTCCATGGATTCAAAGGTACTTAAATATGTATTTTCTGACTAGGCAGGCCACACACACAGGATACATCTCTTCAACACAGACTTTACAGAGCTGAGGCATGACATGAGTAGAGATATGTAATGGGCAGCTAAGGTCTTCTTTTTCTACCTGACCCAGGTTTCCTTTCATTGTAATAAAATGGGATTTTGCTTTCCTCATACCATAATTATGAACCACTCCTGATAAACTGATTTCCAGTAAGTAAAACTTTCTGGTTTAACATTATTTTGACTTTGGAAAACTGATAATTAGCATACGCTGATATGGTATATATGACACTTTCTACTGCTACCTCTGAAGCAAGAAGAAAAAAAAAATAGGAGTAATAGACCACTATTAAATGTAGTTTGGAAAGTGTTATTAATATGCTTTATATAAAATCAAACATGTATTTCAGCCCACTGTAAGCTGTTAGTGAAACAGAATAAAGGCACTCATCTTAGCATTCTACATCTTACACATTTCTCTGTCCCTGTGTTATTAAATGGCGTTATAATATATGTGACAAATGTGTTCTCTATGCATTGAAATGCTTTGTTTGGTTTGAGGAGGAGGGGATACACAGCAAAACAGCACTATTGGGCCATATTTTTAGCTGCTGCAAATTAACATAACTCCACTGGGAGCAGTGCCAAGAATTTAAAATGAATGTTGAACTTACAGTAGAATCAGCTACTGTGGTACTTCAGTGATATGGAGGGCTAGGGTGTAGGAAACATTAGAAAGAAAGCATAATAGATGGTTTGGGGTTAAGCATTTCTTCAGTGCCAGGTGAACTGAACATAATACTTGAAGCTGCAAAGTACTGAATGTCTGTAACGTGCTTCAGTAATGGAATTATAAATTACCAATAGAGGAAAAAGTGGTGCATTCAAACCCCCCCATTTTTCTAATACAGTAAAAAGACTGTGCAGACTCTGAAGTAATGGCTGAAACCCCTGTTGTTTTTAATCAGCATGGGGATTCACATATTCTCTAATGAAATTTCTGTTAAATAAGCCATATGGTCATTGCAGTATGGTTTGAAGCAAGAGGAAAAGTATTAATCTGAATCAAAACTCAGATAAGAAGATGAAACACTTAATAAATCCCCCCCTTTTTTTATTTTATAGTTTCAGGTAGCAAAATGGGATAGTAAAACTTGTGTTTTAAAATCACAGAATATTAGGGGGAAAAAACCCAAAAGAAATAGTTTGGAGCCACAACATTTTTTTAAATATAAGAAGTGAAATACAATATACACTGAAAGAAAGGCACTTGTCTAGTTTTAGTATGGCTGAATGTTAAATAAATGGTTTCAACATTGAAAAAAGCATTTGACACCATGGAGGACAGGTCAGTGGAATCACTGCTATCCAGTACAAGGTCCTAAAAGCAAAGTCAGAATGTTGAAGGAAGAGAGTAGAAAATACAACTGAAAGTAATCCAATATTGTGTAAATCACTCTTTCCTGAAATGATGTGTTCATCTGCTCAGCTTGCCTCAGCAGAGATATAAACAGGAAGAAGGGTTCAAAACTGGGTCAGTGACACCACAAATGGTGGCCAGTGGAACTCATCACCATCAGTCATTAAAATTGAGACCAAAAAAAAAAAAAGAAGAAAAAAAAAAAGAAAAAAGAAAAAAGAAGACAATATTAATCTTATGGCAAATAAATTATGAAAACATCAACAGTTATAGCAAACAAAGCATCATCACAACTGAAACATAAGGGAAAATTAAGTAAGGAATTACCAGGGCCAAGAAGCCTTCTTTTCACAGGTCAGGAGTAATCTGCCTCATCTGCTTTCAGTTCAGTGGATGCCTCAGTAGTTGGCTGACCAAACCCAGTTTCTGTAAAGCAGGCCTGAGAACAGAGTCCTGGATAATGATATCCAGCTCTGAGTGTAGCTCTCAAAATGAAGAAAAATATTACTGAAAGAAAAACAAAGTTGCTAAAGTAATTTCTTGATTAGTAAAAAGAACATCTAGAGGATGTGATGCCTGTCAAATAGCCTAGAATTAAGCAAAAGCAAAATAAAATCATAATCACAAAAGAAGAAAAAAAGGTTACAGGCCACACTGGGTGCTTCGACTGCTGCCAGGTTGGTGTGCAAAATCCACTCCTATGTGAATTGATTTCAGGCATTACTGGGATCCTGGTAACAAAACACAAATAGCTTTTTTTTTTTTTTTCATTTTCACTTCAAATTATGGCTGTGCCTTGGCTTCTGGTTTTAGTCTTTTGAAGAGCAGAAGTGAAATGAGATATTTCAGTCATTTGAAACATAATGTTGATGTTCAGCCTTTGCTGGTTTCTTTTAACATGCAATTTTTTTCTTCCCTTATAAGATTCCATTAATTGCTGAGATAATGAAATCTTTAGAAAATCTTTAATTTCTTATCTGTTTTCATATTCTTTGCACATTTTTTACGGACGAAATAGTATTGTAAAAAACTTCTAAACCTCAGGCATGTGATGTCTTAACCGTGCATCACTACACTGATTTGCTCAGTGAATGTTTGTTTTGTTTTTATTAATTACCAATATGTATATAATGATATGCAGGTTTGATTTCACTGTATTACACAGGCTTTCTAAAGTCATTACCTAAGGAGTTTAACAGAGTCTGCTGAGCCCTGGTGTTAAGGCGGGGTTGAATCCGGGTTATAAATGAATTGTAAGAAGGCTAATATAAAAATATTAGATATTTTATTAAATAAAGAAAATTCCCCAACTTATTTACAATTCACTCACAGATTCTAATATGCGGTTGGTAAAACTACCTTTGCAGAGTGTATATATATATATATATATACAACAAAATTAATTTAAATGATTTTAAGAGACGTTTAGAAAAATGAACAGCTAGAAAGTCCTGCAGCACAAACTGCTGCCTTAAGATTGAATATAAACTTTCCCGAACTTCAAAAAAGGAATTTACTCACTTAGTGGAGCCTCAGAATTAATAACTCGGAAGTATAGATGGAAACTAGAAATGAGGAAAGATACAGTCCCTGCCGCGTGGTGGCTTCCCACGTGGCGGTGATGCAATGTGGCTTCGCCAACTGCTCTGGCTCTGCCGGGACACATCTATCAAGGAGATCGCGAACGCGAGGCAAATCCTCCGTGGCTCTCAGGAGGCTATCGGAGCGGTCAGCCCCTGGGCGAAGCAGGATCCCGATCGGCTGTGGGGCTCGGCCAAGGGCTCGGCAAGTCACGGTGTCGCAGATTTGCCTCGGGGCTGTTTCTTGGGCTCGGCTCAAACGGACTGGGGCTGGGCTGAGCTCAGACAGGCAGCTGTACCCCAGCACAGGGCGAGCCCTGCAGTCCCCTGGTTCGGCGCCACAGACAGACAGGGTCGGGTCCGCCGTTTGTGGGGAAAAGGCCAACTTCCCCGCTACGTGATGCCGTGCAATGCCAACAGGTAGCAGGCGAAATAATAACTGTAGAAGCAGCGCACAAAATGAATTGGTTTGGGTTTTTAAGAGTTTTGACCGGGTGGTTTGACCGATAGCAACAGACAAAAAAACATACCTGGAACCAATCCCAGGTCACCTCACCAAAAAAAGGGAGATGCAGGAGCCCAGCACCGTGATCTTTGTTTACTGGTAAACAAAGCAGGGTGTATGGTGACTCCAAATATGGACTCCCTATGGCAGACTGGAAGGCGCCAAGGCTTTTGTCTGCTTTCCCACTTCTTCCACCCAGGAAGAATGTGCATTCAGTTATAATTTAGGCCCTCCACCACACCTGGGCAGCTGATTTACAGAGTGCTCTACATTAACCTATAGTTCATGCATCATTGAGCATTTTCATCTTCTAATTAGAGACTAGCCAATTGCACTATTTATAATTAATATGATGAACATTTATGTAAAGAGATTAAATAAGAGAGATTTAGCAAACGTGGAGCAGACTTACCCTTTAATTAAAGCAGTAAGTTTCAGGATACTACTATCTTTTAAAAGTGTTTTCTATTAGTTTAATCCTTTGTCGTTTGAAACTGCTTTCTCCAGGTGGAAAACCCATTGGCATAGTCACAAAAGTCCTGCAATCTTATAAAGAAAACACTGACACAAACTTCTTGTGTCAATGCAGATAACAGTATTTCAAGCTCTACCCCTTACAGGAGTAATTATTGCATGTTCAGAGCTGTCACTAAATTATGTTACAGGACAGTTAGGGGGTGGAGGGTAGCATAACTCCTCTTCGGATTTGTTTACATCATTAAAAAAAAAAAAAATATTACTTTTTCATACTGAAATTTTGAAGAAAATAAACAACCTTCAAACCTGCAAAAAAGCAGGTTTAGCATTGAGACCAGACATGTTCTTTCTCCTTTCCTATGGAACAAAGCTACTTCTAAGCTAGTACAGATCAAAGCCAATCACTTCAGCTTTCTCAACTTTTTCATCTTCTCCTTGCCTCCAACAGATTTCCTACTGTAAGTGCTAGAGCAATTCAGGTGGGCTCAATAAAGCCAGTTGCTTGAATTATTCCTTCTGTAGCAGGCTTGGATTGAACTGTTAATGATATGGTTATGCAAGTAGTTGCTCTTTTGCTCTCTGATGCCAGCTATCTGGATGATGCAGGTTTAAAAAAAAAAAAAAAAAAAGTGCTTAAATACAGTGTTTCCCCTAGCCCAAGTCATACTGACAGAACCAGGTTACAGTGCAGCTGTCTGTGACATTATCCAAACAGATCAGAGCTGAGCATCTGTGGGTGTGTGAGGGGAGAAATGATATTGTGATCATATGCAGTCTTACCAAAACAAAGGCCCTAGCAAAGGAAAATGTTTCTGTTCTGTTTTCAAAATATTTATAACTTTTCTGGGCTTATATCTGCAAAGAAAATCAGGGGATAAAAACTTTTCTTCTTAAAAAAGAAAATTATTTATAAGAGCTAAGAGAGTGAACATAAAGGAGCATTACAGTTCCAAAATCCAGCTAAGCAATAAAGAGTATAGTAGCACCTCGTTTGTCAGCACATTTTGGGAGTACTGTCAAACACTCGAATATTGCTCAACCTATAACATTTACACATATGAAAATGGATAAAAATTTACCACCATGAAACCAAGGGCTGAAATCTCCCACATGTCATGGCTAATATGTGCTACATCTTTTCAGAGATAAGAAAGAGACGGGACCCTGGGTGGTTTCCTCCAGATAGAGCATAGGGAGTCCTTGTGGTCTCCTTCTCTATGCTGGTTCTGTAGAGTCTCCTTTGCTCCTCAAGAAACTACTGTTCACTGAGACAACCAACATATACTAGAAATTAACAGCAGCTGCATATTAATTGTCTACCATAAAGAAGCAGATGAGAAAGACTGTATTTGGGAGAAGTGTGTGTAATACAGAAGTGCAAATTAAGCTTTTGCAGCTATATATAGTGTACTTTTGAAAAATGTGTATGTATATAGGTCCCTCAAGATGAAAAGTGAAGCTCTAAGCAGTAGTGGGCAGACTGGCTTATTATGAGCAGCATGTACACTTTAGTTTTGTCAAAAAGAGGAAGGTGTGATGTCCTGCTTCTGGAGGAGAGAAAGGGTGACTGGGAAAAGGCACAAGGTATTCAATTAGCAACTGTGTCGTCTGCCCACAAGTCGTTGAGATCTGGCTAGATGTATGTTGGTTGCCACTTGATGCTTTCAGAAAGGCAAGGCTGTGTGGTTAACTTCCAAGACAAAGATACACAGCTATATAATCAGTGTTAGTTCCTAATTCTCTCCTGTGGAATCTCTGCTGAATATTTCTAGCCTACCGTTGTGAAAGACATTTGTATAGTCTGGCCTCATTCACTATACTGAAACGGTGGATTTCTTTCAACCCCCCTAATGCACGTTCAGTTAAAATACACAAAATCATCAGTGACTGTGCTGTGAAGCAAAATGAGGGGACAAAGCCAAAGACAGTTGCATTTTATTGGTCCTCTGGACTGATGTGGCTGTTGAAAGGACACACAGCAAGAAGTGAGGGAGTCTTACACTCGGGCTGCTGACTTCCAGATGTCTCAACAGTTTGGCTCTGAAATTATATGGCTGACCTGAAAGGAAGGTTCAGTACTGGCTGTTTCTTTGAAATAATGTTGTAGTGACAAAAGATTAAGGGAAGAAACAAAAGCTCTGAGCTCTGCTTTATGCTACCCTTCTCCTCAATAAGGTGAGTCCTTATGGCTTTTTAACTTGGTTTTGCTATTCCGTCTCTCTATGAAACAAGGCTAAATGAGCCAATTATACTGATGCTATGAAAAACTGCTGAAAGTTGCTATATAAAGGAAAATACTAGTTTTCTAAAGCATTGTGCACTTTGGGCTAGTCACTTGCTCCTATTTTTATGTCATAATTCTAAAGCCTCTAGTGTTTCACAAGGGCAACCAAGATCAGCATAGGGTTTCTTTGCTTCATGCTGTATGAAAGGCTCATGCTAGAAATCTAAGGGTTTATTTCATATATTACAGATATCACAGTGATCACATGAATACTACTTTTGACATAAAGGCTTTTCTTTAATAAAGGATGATGCTTTTGGTGTGTTAGCAACCAAACTGGTCTCTTGTCAAACATCACGTACCTTCTCAAATGTGCTGAGAAAGTTTGTGACACATAATCCATGGCTATTATTCTAAAAAGAGCATTTCTTCTTCAGAAGATAAACAATGGAAGGGTAAAGTTAACCTAAAGGTAAAATAAGGTCAAAGCTGTTCAGAGCCATCAAATGATTTATTCTGGAAAAAGAATACTGTCAGGCCAAGCTAATCAAAGAGTTAGGGTGACTGAACATTGGCTAGCATGGTATGGAACTCTATTGACTTTCCAGAATTTGTCAATTCCTTTAGCTTCCCCTCTATTACTGTAACCATGAAAGTATGACACACATCAGGAGCTCTGATACAGTTCTAACTGAAAACAGGAAAAGACTTCTGAAATACTGTTTAATGCCCTTTAAACCTTAATACTTCCTCAAGCTGACAAAAAGCTTTCTAAGATGAGAAAACCACTTGGAAAAAAAGTCACTTTGCTTTCCCAAAGAATCTCTGTGCCTGTGAAATACCATCTGTTGTAAGAAATACTCTTAAAAAATAATAAATACATACATACATACGTACATACATACATACATAAAATCAATCCTGCCAGTTGTGCAGTGCTGATCATATATTTGAACAAATGCAAATGGCATTTGCAATTTAGGTTATATGTGATCCACAGAGCTATGTTTTTAGAGAAAGGGAGTGCTTGTTATCAACAATCAATATTGCTATATTCTACTGCTCCTCTGATGATTTAAAATCAAGAATTTCACTTTCAGGCTGTGTTTCGCTTTTGCCTTCCTTTGCTAGCAGTCGCTGGCTGCCACGAATCTTTCTCCCATTCTGCTAACTGAAGATCTCGTAACTTTGCTTCTTCCTCTTCACACGAACTGCAGTCAGTTCAACCTTTTATATAGTCTCCCCAACTTAATGAAGTAACATCAAATCAAGCTGCTGTGCAGCTCATGAAGTAATGAATGTAATCCATGAGGAATTAGTTCAGGACCTGCTGAGCCACTTGGACACCCACAAGTCCATGAGACTGGATGAGATCCATCCTAGGGTGCTGAGAGAGCTGGCAGATGAGCTGACCAAGCTGCTCTCCGTCATTTTCCACCAGTCCTGGCTCACGGGAGAGGTCACAGACAACTAGAAACTGGCCAATGTGATCCTCATCCACAAGAAGGGTCAGATGGAGGAACCTGGGAACTACAGGCCTGTCAGCCTGACCTCAGTGCCAGGGAAAATGATGGAGCAGATTATATTTGGGGCAATAACTGCACACCTGAGGGACAGCCAAGGGCTCAGGTCCAGCCAACACAGATTTAGGAAGGGCAGATCCTGCCTCTCCAAACTGATCTCCTTCTGTGATCAGGTGACCTGCCTGGTAGATGTCGGGAGGCCTGTGGATGTGGTCTACCTGGGCTTCAGCAGGGCCTTTGACACTGTCCCCCACAGCAAACTGCTGGCTAAGCTGTCAGCTCGTGGCTT
>VWZE01024684.1:79128-98437 GCA_013396675.1 Eubucco bourcierii
TGAGCCAGCAGTGTGCCCAGGTGGCCAAGAAGGCCAATGGCATCCTGGCCTGCATCAGCAATAGTGTGGCCAGCAGGAGCAGGGAGGTCATTCTCCCCCTGGACTCTGCACTGCTTAGGCCACACCTTGAGTACTGTGTCCAGTTCTGGGCCCCTCAATTTAAGAAGGACATTGAGGTACTTGAACGTGTCCAGAGAAGGGCAACGAGGCTGGTGAGAGGCCTCGAGCACAGCCCTATGAAGAGAGGCTGAGGGAGCTGGGATTGTTTAGCCTGGAGAAGAGGAGGCTCAGGGGAGACCTTCTTGCTGTCTATAACTACCTGAAGGATGGTTGTAGCCAGGAGGAGGTTGCTTTCTTCTCTCAGGCAACCAGCACCAGAACAAGAGGACACAGTCTCAAGCTGCACCAGGGGAAGTTTAGGCTGGAGGTGAGGAGAAAGTTCTTCCCTGAGAGCTACTGGAATGGGCTGCCCAGGGAGGTGGTGGAGTCACCGTCCCTGGAGGTGTTCAAGGTGGGTTTGGATGTGGCACTTGGTGTCATGGTCTAGTCTTGAGGTCTGTGGAACTGGTTGGACTTGATGATCTTTGAGGTCTCTTCCAACCTTGGTGATACTGTGATACTGTGTGTGATACTGTATGTAAGAAAGGAATCATTCCACTCAGTGGCAGGAATGGGGAAGAAAATGACCAACCATGTTCAGTCAGAGCCAGAAAGAACTACCTACAAAGCTCCTGCACTCTCAGAGAAACCAGATGGCTCAGGGCTTACATAGTCTCTATAGCTGTCCTGCTATGCTCTGGAAGAATGTATAGAGGTGCTAGTCCAAATCCTGTATTCACCAGACCATAAATCTACAATAATTCCATTAGCTCTTGTGGATTTATGTCACTGCCAGGGAAACTAGAATCTGACTGTTTTTTCTGCTTTATGTGATGAATAACATGATCATCACAAATACAGAGTGTCAGGAGAACCCAAACTTTGCATCACAGGGATTAGAGTAGTTGTTCTTCAAAGTGACTGGGCAGCAATTAAGATGAATAGATGTTTCTGATGAATACACACTCTGATTTCTAGCTCCTATTCTTAACAAAGTAGAATGCAACAATTTTTTCAAACCTAACTTTAAGCAGAAGAAGAAGAAACCTTTGTCATTTGCCAGTCTGGTTTTCCTAAGGGGTTTTGCCATAGACAGTTTTGAAACGACAGCTTGGAGAATGCAGAGAAAAAGAAAGAAACTTGAGATTATATTTTTTATTTCCTTTAGCTAGATTTCAGAATTTCGTGAGACTAAAATGTTGTAACTTGAGGAGTCAACTTGAGGCATTTTAAGCTTCAACAAAGACATAATAAAAAGCAGGACATTATATTGTTCATCCTTGTCACAACTCTGGATATTATGTGAGTTTTTTTAAGGTAAAGAAGCTGTGTATTTGATATATGACAACTCTGGCTGCCCTCTGGTAGTAAATGCAAATTAGCTATGCTGTGTACTGGATAGTGCTTACAGGGAAAGGCCAAGGTTAGTCTCTTGCAATTTGGCCATTTGGCCTCTGGTGTGAGGGTCACTAGAATGGTCTCCAAGCAGTGAGCAGCCAAGTTTGGAAGAGGAGCTGTGAGGGTTCAGCAGTGGTGGTGGGGGTGGCATCAGACTGTAGTTTGTGCCTAAAGTACATAGGTTCATGGTCTTCCAGTTTCTGAATGATCCTGGCCTGGGAGTAAAAGCAGGTAGGACATCTCAGACTGTATGTGCTGAAAATGATGCTTTGTTTCACAGTCTGAAGTGGGTCATAGACAGTGATGATATTTGATCTCCCTGTACTGCTCATGGAGCTCTGTGACCTGGTTCAGGGAGGAGTAGGGAAGTGAGGAGGGATGCACCTACTAAACTGTTTGGGGTTTTTATTATTATTAAATTAGAACATCACAAACCATGGAAAGATTGTCATTACTACCAAATTAGCCTGATCTCTGACTTTGTGTCTGAATGTGCAGGGAGCTACAAATCATTAGAAATCCGTTTACAAGCTGCCGTAACTTCTTCTTTACTTAATAGGTAATTATTACTACTAATCACTTCTGATTAGTAGTAATTTTAGGGCTAATGACATATTTCCATAAATAATATTCCTAGAAGCCATTAGGAGGTCAGAAACTAGTTATGATAATAGGCATCCTAAAATACTGTGGATAATATCTGCTGTCAACCAGGCATGGATTTACTGGGCAAATACAGATTTCCAGCCCTGTATTAGCACAGACAAGCACTGTTACTCTCTGGAAAAGGCAGTGCCAGGATTGCCATCCATTTCAGAAAACTCTAAAACTAAAAAGGAGGAGAGCATTGCAGGTACTGATGGTTTAGTGAAAGATGGCAGATTGTGGCAAGTATTATTCTGAAAGGCAAGTTTCTGGTGTAGCAAATCTGTGGATGGGAACATCACAGCATCTAGAGGATGAAAAAGCGTTTTCAGGTTCCTGTTCTAGCTGTTATGCTCCAAGGGAAATCTTTTGGGGTTTCTAATCTAAAATATATTTCTAAAAACATATGGCATATTGCTATTACTGTCAATCAGTTCTGACGATGTCAGGATTCAGATCCTCATACGCACCCCTCTGCATTGTAGTATTAAGTGAAACTGCTTTTATATCCCCATGTTATGGCTGAAGCAAAGCTAAAGTAGTGGTGTTGCTGAATGTGTAAGTTTCCATTTATTTTTCACAGTAAGAGATCCACATCTTTCTTTATGATATCAAAAGAAGCATCATATTTTCAGAGAATTCATTAAAAAATTAGTTGGTACAAAAGTCATACCCTGATGAAGTTCAAAAGCGCCATGGACTTGTAGCTTTTCCTGAGCATGCCTGACTACTTCCTCAGCTGATCCATGTTTGAAACCATCTGCAACTTCAATGACATAACAGGAAACCTATATTTTGAAGTACCTAATCCTCTGTCAAAAGATTTGTAAAAATACACTTTTATCCAATTACCAGGAGTTCGTGTGGGCATTAGCTGCAGAAAACAACACAGCCTCTGTATAGGATTGGTATTAGCAGAAATCTATTTGTCTGAAGTGCAAAGTTATTTCTGTGTTTGCCTGGATGTACTCAGAGTATTTCCAGACTGGACAGAAATTCCAAATACGATTATGAATAAATAAATATACATGTTTATGAAGAGGAAAGATGTAATAGATCTTCTTTTCAGACTGATTCTATCTAGCTGTTACCTCATGTATTCAGACTGGGGTATTGTCATGTCAAAAATCCACACATACTAGATATATTTGAAGCAGCTACATTGCCATTTCCATTGTACTGAATTTCCAGGGAGGAAATCTTCCTTAATCTGAAAGAGTAGAGAGCTGTAAGTGTATGCATAGGAGGATTACGAACCAAATAAGCTTATTTTCAACAGGACAAGGATCTCGCATGTAGCACTGTTTTCTTTTTACCTTGGCAAATTATACAAGTCCATTCTACTTACTAGCTACATCTTATACAATTCAGAAAACACGTTTTAGGAGAATTGCCTGGATCAAATGTGAGGTTGCCACAAACCTGAACATGCCTTCAGATGTTTCTTTCTTGGCTTCTTGGATGTAGAATCATAGAATCATAGAATGGTGAGGTTGGAAGGGACCTCAAGGATCATCTAGCTCCAATCCCCTGCCATAGGCAGGGACACCTCCCACTAGTACAGGTTACTCAAGGCCACATCCAACCTGGCCTTGAACACCTCCAGGGAGGGAGCAGCCACAACTTCCCTGGGCAACCTGTTCCAGTGCCTCACCACCCTCACTGGAAAGAACTTCCTCCTGACATCTAGTCTAAATCTTCCCTCTGCCAGTTTAAACCCATTGCCCCTTGTCCTGTCATTGCAGGACCTTGTAAATAGTCTCTCCCCAGCCTTCCTGTAGGCCCCCTTCAGATACTGGAAGGCTACTATCAGGTCCCCTCGAAGCCTTCTCTTCTCCAGGCTGCAGAGCCCCAACTCTCTCAGCCTGTCCTCATAGGAGAGCTGCTCCAGCCCTCTGATCATCTTTGTGGCCCTCCTCTGGACCCGCTCCAACACTTCCCTGTCCTTCCTGTGCTGAGGGTTCCAGAACTGCACACAGTACTCCAGGTGGGGTCTGACAAGAGCAGGGTAAAGTGGCAGAATCCCCTCCCTTGCCCTGCTGGCCACGCTTCTCGTGATGCAGCCTAGGACTCGGTTGGCTGTCTGGGCTGCATGTGCACACTGCAGGCTCATGTTGAGCTTTTCATCAACCCAGACTCCAAGGTCCTTTTCCTCAGGACTGCTCTCCAACCATTCACCACCCACCCTGGATTTGTGCTTGGGATGTCTTGCTTAAATCATTTATAGCTAAAAGTCTTCTTCATTGCTCAAGAGGTATGTAAAATGTTGACTTTATGGTACATTTTTATTCACTTCCATTTGATGGAGGGTACTGTTGCTTCAAATCAGTTTCTGGCAGATGATTTTCATGCTACCAAAATCACAGTGACTGAACAGAAGCAGTCCTTTGGGTTGTCTTTTAAGCAGTTTGGCCATTGCTAACCTGTTGAAAGTTTCACAAATTACTATATGTTGTGTTAAAGATAAGAAAAAGTAATTTAACCAAATTCACAATCTATCACACACACCTTTAATGTTGAATCTGTTGCATTTTATTTTTTTTTAATAAGGATTTACCTTCTCAAAAATATAGATATCTTCTTCAAGCTTATAAATCAAAGATATCTTTCTCCAAACACATATCAACGAAGATATTTTCCCTGTATATTTAATAAACAGTGACTCACAAATTATAGCTCTTAAAGACCAACTTGGATAGCCAGCATCCCAAAATAGAGAGGAAAGGCAGGCAGTGAGAAAACGCTTTTCATGTCCTTCTGGACAACCTTTGCAAGAGCTTCCTGATAAATGAGAAGATAAAGGTTTCTGATTTTTTTTTTTTTCCCCTAGGAATTGGGGGTAGATTTTTATTGAACTAATGATTTCTTAATTTCACATGCCATAACGGATCACAGACTTCACTAGCTGTAGGGCCACAGAAGCTGAGGTCAGGTATTTCATCTGTTTCTGCTGCTGTTCTTCTCTGCCTGTTTTCTCCTGAAGGAATGGGTCTTCCATCAGGAATGGGTCTCCTGTAAATACATTTGGAGCAGTGATGAGGATGTAACAGAATGAACATGCTCTCAAACTCAGCATTTCTTTTATTTGTTGAATATAGGAAAATGTAGCTGCATATTACAGCTTCATACCACAATAACATAACATCTAGAACTCAGTATGTGTATGTATGTATGTATGTATGTATGTATGTATATATGTATGTATGTATTTAACAAATTCAAAACATCATGTAATCAGTAATCCAATACCTGGGGTGCACAATACTACAGTATGATGCCAGCATTAATCTAGGTCCAAACGAGGGTGAGTTTTGTCTGAGGATATACATGTGACTGCAGAAAGACACTGCTTTCTGGCTATTCTTTGGAGTTGAAAACAATCCTTTCCAAAATATGTAACTTTGCATGTGTACTGAGGTAAGGAAGGCATGTGTCATTCATTTAATAAAAAGAAAGACTAATTATCAGGCAGCCAGATGGCAAAACACAAACTATAATTCACAGGCAAGCATTCAGCACAGATCAGCCCGTATGGCTCCCACACCCCAACATCAGTTAAAACACAGAGCTACAGAAATGCAATGCTGCAAGGGTCTCAAGAAACCATGTAACCCATCTTCTTGCATTCAGCAGGGAAATTTTGGGTCAGTGCAATGCAATTTTATTCCACAGAAGGACTACATTGACAAAAATAATTTTAAAATCCCACATATACAAAATGGGCAACAACAAAAAAAAAGTAATCCCCAAACCTCAGAGCAAAATCTTGAGAAATTTACTGAAACCCAAACCACAAAAACCTGAGAACAGAGACTAACCACAACACACATCCTGACCGCTACAGACACGTGGTTCTCTAAAGTGGTTACAAGTAGGACATGCAATGGGAACCTTTTATCACACCTGGGATCATTCACACACATCCTGAGCAAACCAAAAATTACCTTTCCGTAACACGTGCAAAAAACCCAGCAACTGACAGAGACTGCAGAATAAGCTTTGCTGTAACAGGCTCACAGAAAGTAATGTGAAGGACAAATTATAAGAACCTGAATAGAATATGAATAGCATTCACCACAAATCAGTGCCAAGGCAAACGATGAATCTGCACAGGGAGGGATAGAGCTGCCATGGGGTGAGCGTATGAGGGATGATGAAGGTGCTTCTGCTCTGCCACAGAATGCAGTCCACAAGCCACCTGGGGCACTGGCAGTGCAGAAGGAGGCCCAGACTCTATGAACCCTATGAGGGTAAATCTTACCCTCATAGAAATTGCTGCGAAACTCCTTTAAAGGAATGTAACTCCTACACTTACCCTGAACTCAGACACCCCCATAAGTCAAGGGTCTTCCTTGTGTACCTCTTTATTTGCACAGGCACAGCTAAGGAACATTGCTGTGGCAACCTACAGCCTGGGGACCAGTT
Source organism: Eubucco bourcierii (assembly GCA_013396675.1). Lineage (NCBI taxonomy): Eukaryota > Metazoa > Chordata > Aves > Piciformes > Ramphastidae > Eubucco > Eubucco bourcierii. The sequence continues at coordinate 85,696 of VWZE01024684.1, forward strand.
TTATGTTTGTCTGCCTTTGTGCCAGAGTGCTAAGTGACACACCACCTACTGGCTGCTGAGGACAAATGGGAGAGGATGGCATCTCACAGTACTTTGTGTGGTTTAATTAGATCTGTATTTCTGCTTTAAGTTCTTTAAGACAGAAGATATTATGGTAGAAGCCTTCTTATGCAATTGCAGTTCTCAGCAGAGAATATATTTGGAGTTGTTTGCTTTGTCCTCAGAAGACAAAATAAGAAGTTGGAATGTATATACTTAATTGGTGATGTTTCTGAACAGAATTCCTATTAAGGAACTGCTGTGCTTTCTTTTTCTTGCATTTGCTTGGTTGTTGTGGAGGTTTTTTTGTGCTTTGGTTTTTGGTTTTTTTGGTGATTGTTGGGTTTTTTTGTTTTGTTGTGGGGTTTTTGGTTTCGTTTTTAACCACTCTGAATAAAAGTAAGTGGGACAAAAATCTAAAGATTCTGTCCTTTAAAGATGTTGCTTGTGAACGCTGATCCAAGCTTTGCTGGCACTGAAGGCATACAAGAGAAAGAAAACTGTCCCCTTCAGTATCTCTCTGAGGATGCTTACCAAGAGCCATTTACATTCTCGAGGCCTTCACTCGTGCATTTTTTTATGCCATCTCACCTGAACTGTGGATGACAAAAACTGCTCTGAAGTTGCCAAAATTCAGCCTTATGAAGCTCAACAGTCAAAGGGGATGTGAAGAAAGAAAAAGTGGTGAACTCTGCAGGGGGTATCCTCAGCTGCAGATGTTGGCTGCCTGGTTCTGCAGTCTCTAGGGTTTTGCCTGTCACACTCAGACCCAAGTTCAGTACAGTTACCTGGTCAAATGTCTGGAAAGGGTACAGTAGCCAAACATTGCAACTAGATTTTTACCCAGGCCAGTTTATAAGTGAAGGGAAAGCTTTTTACCTTTGAAATTAAGTCTTCATGCTTTTCACACCTCCTGTGACTCTCAGTGACTGTTAAGGTCTCCTTTTCTCCTAGTTGGTGCTTTGAACCTTAACTTTCTATAAGAACTGGAAATGTAATAGGCATGTGATGTATATTGTGACCTAATTAATTACCTAAAGTATACCATTGAATTGAACTGATAAAATGCTGGAAAAATTTGCACATACAGTGTCAACAGCAAATTTAACTTCATTTTCTACAAGAATTCCTGAACCGCTGGTAGCAGATTTACTTGAATTAGCCTGGCTATGTGCTATGTAACATTGGGAAGCAATAAGGATGGAAAAGTAATTTTCTCAGTTGATACATAGTGTTCTTTCATATACAGAATCTGCTAGAATCTTAACTAGAAATTTGGATTTTGGACCCTTGTTAATAGATTAGACTCTGAGAGGTATTTCCATAACTTTCCTTTTTCTCAATTCCTTTCGTTGGAGATGATCTCTGCCTGAGTTGTCCTCTTTCTACCATACTTCAGATGCCTCTGGATGGCCTAGGCAAAAGCTTGCAATAAGTCAAGCACCCAGAGGAACCAAAGTGACTTTGTTGTGTAATGTGAAAATGCTTAGGAAGTCTCTGAAGTGGGTGCTGTGATCTTAGTTTCCCTAGAGTTTCATTTTCACAAGATTATAGAGCAGTGCATGTCAAATGATAGACCAGATGAACTGTGTTTCAGTGAGTGCACAGATTCCCTACTCACATGTTCCCAGTGGTTCTACTTTCTAAATGTGAAGGATTTTACTGCTTCCACCAGGAACTGTCACTGCTTACCTCTGAAGTGCAAAATCTTTTTGAGGATTCGTATTTTGTGTCGCAATATTTACATGGTGTTTGACATCTGCAAATTACATTCATAAGAGATGTATTCTAGGCACTTTTTTTCTGCAAGAAGCACAGTATAACTCAAAGGGTGTTCTTTTGGTTTTGCTTTTTATTTGGTTTTGTTGTTTTGTTTTTTTCAGAATGTAGTGCCACCCAATGTAGTAACAGCATCAGAATCATGTACTGGAGATGACTTAAATACTTCAGGAAAAGGGAGGTTTTCTTGGCATTTGATAGTTACCCCAGAAATCCTTGATTTGTACAATTTGGAGCATAAGTCAAAGATTTCTGCAGTCTTTGTAAATTATTATTGTCACTGCTGTACCTACAGAAGATATTTTAAAATATTGGAACAAGAGGCTTCTCCTTATTCTAAGCAAGGTTCTGTCCTCACTGGAAAAGTAACCAAGAAGACAAAGGATATTGTCCCCCTTTCAGATGACCACTTTGCTGAGAATAAAATAGAAATTCTGTCATGTAGCGGTGTTTTAGTGGCATTCAGGGTCTGCTGCTAATCACAGACACAGGCATAATTACTGTGAAATTATCTCCTCTGTAGGTGTATAATAAGCAAGAACTGATGTTTTAAAATCCCTTCTATGTGTTTACCCAGGATTAAACCTAATCCTTGTTCTGAAACTATCCTGATAAACCAAACAGTCCTTAAAGGTTAAGACAGACATGATTTGGGGAGAAGATGTTTTTTGTCCAGAGCACCCACATCCATATGAACTGTCAGCTACGAGTACATGCTAGTGTGCTACAATCAGAGTTACGACCACAGTGGGGCAAGAGATGCACCAGATGGTGACAGATGTGAGGTCTACCACCTCAGGGTGCTCTGCAGGTCCAGGTCAGACTCTGTAAGAAGCATCTGGCAGCTGAGAAGAGCATAGAGGACAGTGAGACCATGGGAGAGAGCTCCAGAGAAAAGATCACTGGGGGAATAAAGGAAACAGGGCTGGTGTACCAAAATGTCCTGGCCTGAATACAATAAACAGCTTTGTGTGTGGACCTGCAAGCCCTGTATATAATCAGTGCATGGTTCATTTATCTCATTAAAATAATTTTATTTGGAGGGAAAGGAAAATCTTTGAGCATTTACTCATCCAAAATTCACTTGCATGAACAGATCTTCTAGTATTGTTCTATTTGTGATTTCACTTACCTCTGTTTTATGCTACTGCAATACCAGTTATTTCAACAGACATTTTACACTAACATTGAGGAGAGAATGGATCCCTTAGGACAGGCTTTAAATATTGGCATCTTGAAGGGGATCTTTCATCTTGTGTGCTAAAACTTTTTACTGGGAATATTCAGACCGTAGTTTTTGTACACATTTAAAATGCTGTGCATAAGAGGCCATAAACATCCTCTCTGGAAATGAAAGTTTGAAGTTACAAGGCTGAAAGTTTGAGATATTTGCAAGATTCATTATGCAGAGATTCATTAGGTGTACAGTTCCACTAGCAAAAAAAGGATTACCCAGTTTTCCTACTTATGCATACCCCTTCTCACAAAGCATGCATTACATGTCTAATGTGTAGGTCAGAGATTTTCTACTTTGATTTCTCAGTCCACAGTATTTTACGTTTGGCCATGATTATATTTTGCATACTTCAGTGTAGGCGATGTTTTTATCAGAATCTTGATTAAAGGGCTCAAAGAGGAAATTTAACTTCTGTCATGCTTAGCTTGTAGCATTCATGGACAAACACAGCGTATACTGTGCATCTTTGTAAGGGAACTTCTTTCCTTTAAACTCTGTGTTGCCAACATGGTTCCCTATTAAAACAAGAAGCCTACACAGGAAAATTGAGCTGCGTAACTCCACTAGCATCATCCCTCCCTTATCAGTACTGCGTCCTACTGTTCTTCATTCCATATCTTCAACTGTTTGCTACAGGGTAGTGGACATTTTTCTGCTAAGAAAAGTCCTCTGTAATGCTCAGATGTTGTTACAACATGGAGAACTTGTCTGAAACCACTGCAGTCAGCTGTAAGTCCATTACGACCATTTCTATTACTCCATTCTCATTTACGAGACACACCCCCACACCCCCACCCCTCCAGGCACTGCATGACATTGCAAGGACACAGTGAGTGGAATAATGAGTAGTCACTGTGCAGTAACATGTCATTTTGCAGCAGGGAACCTGTGTATGGTAGGCATGGTGCCACACAAAGACTGATTAGAACCAGATGGTAAAAAATGCATTGCAACTGATGCCCTGATGAGCTTGCTGGAATGATTATTAAAACAGTACATTGGTCCTCCTGAAGTGCAGACACACTCACTGAAGCATTCCTTAGTGTGCTCTGAATTCCACATCTGGGGATTGGGATGGAAATGGCTGTAGCTGACCATACTGTGTTAACTTAATTATGTTGGTGGTGTACAACAGCAAGGTCACAGGCCTACCAAACTCCAATAAAGTCAAGTGTTCCTTCAGTCTTTGCTCTGGTCTAGCAGTCAGAAAATCTGTGTTCAGATTGTCTTTACTATATGCTGCCTGTACCACTACAGTACCATCCTTGTGGCAAAGGCCTAGTCCATTTGCTGACACTAGTAATTGACCAGAACAGGGAGAGAATTTCACTCTTAATCTTCATGTTCCTCATCCAGTAAATAAAGAAGATATTTAATTTCTCCTGGTACATCTGTCTACTGTTGCTTTATTTAGACAAAGCCTCTTGGTAATTTTGACTCTTCTGTAAAAGCATCAGTAACAACCTGTCTCATCCTCAGGTAACATCAGTATGTGAGAACCCAAACGTCAATACAAGTTTCTAGAAATCAGCCGGCAGAAAAATACGGCTAATAATTTGTCAGAGGCTTACGTGTGGCCCTGTCCTATCATTAGCTTTTTTTTCCACACCTTCACAAGCCAGCACTATGTCAGGTGTACAGAAAAAATAACAATGTTTTCCTGAAGTTCACTGGGAATTTAGAGCAGCTCAGCTGCCCCAAGTATATAGAACAATTAGATCATTCTCAGTTAACTACTGCCATGAAAGTCTGATCATTTCAGCGCAGCTGATACTTTGTAAAGTGCCCATTCTCAGTTGGGGTAGATTAATGTGGTTAAGAATATTAGAATATCTCAGTCTTAGATAATATCTAGCACAAAGGCCCTCAGTCTCAGTCGAGATCTCTCTGGGTTACAGTGATATAAATAATACTTCAATAATTACTGTGGGAATTAACTGATATTTAGCAATTTCAGTTTTATTACAGCACTTGCTCTTTGGAAGCCAAAGATGAAGCGATAGATTCTATAAGAACATTCAATGCTTGTAGAAATACAACTGTAATTACTGGTGACAGCAAGATCTAGTGAGACAAAAATGTGATGAAATTTCACAACAACTTTGCAATTTTTTTCTTTTAAGGTTTGTAACATTAGCACATGTTGAAAGCATTTGTTTTGTTTATTCTACATATTCTGCCATTTTAAAAAAAAATTAAGTAGTGAAAGCAATTTTTTTGTATCCAAAACTACTGAATTGCAAATTATATTTGTAGTTCTCCCTTCAGTGATACGATCCATTATACCAGAGGGAACCGTGTATTTTTACTCTAGTAATTTCTTCCAGTGTGTGATACATTTTGTCTTACACTACAGTACAGAATGAATAATTTTCCATTATAAGCAGGACTGTTTTCTCACTTAAGCAGAAATTTTTTTTTTTAAATTTTTTTTTTTTTTAATTTTCATCCTAGCAGCATTTAATTCACTTTAGGTCTACTTTTCATTCTAGCTAGTTGTGTAATTCATGCCCATCTGTTTCTCTGCAAGTGATCATTTTTATTTTTGAAATGTGTTCTTCTTTTGGTATGCTGCAATAAATCTTGGAATAATATTTTGCTGACTGACTGACTATTTCCACTTGTTACAAAAGAAACTTAAAAAAGAAACACTGAAGAGCTTCCTTAACACCTGTAAGGTTCATACTTAGTGCAAAAATTTTCTTTGGCCACATAAAAAATGAAAGCAATTTTTGTGAATGCCAGGTTTATGCTATACATTCACAGGTAAAGGCAAGATCTAGATTCTAAATTCAAAGATTTAATGTAGTCTCTCAGCTCTAGAAGAATATGAAAGAACAAGGAACAGAAAAATCATAGCTTAAATCCACCATAACATTCTTCTCAGATCATGTACAGACAGTGGGAAGGAAAATAATACAAAGAACAAAAAGCAAAACAAAAGGAAAAAGGAGAAGCAGGTATTCAGCAGTAAAAACAGTGAAATGATTTCTCACTTATAATGGAAAATTAGATTCCTTAGCTTCAGTGGAAATATGAACCTAACTCAAGAAGTTGCAGAACATCTTTGTTATAGTATCTTATACTGGATTTACCCAACTTGTCCTCATGTCCACACAGTGGGAAAAGACTTCTTTCTGACCTTACAAGCACTTCTCAGTTTGGGCTCTAGCTGCTGTGCAGGATTAAGATCTCCTTACCTCATTTCCTTCCAATACGGGAGATGCCAGAGCAGCTACGACATAAGATGTTCATGATCATTTTCTCTGTCCCATATTCAAGGCGAAGAAGTAGAAGACAGAGCATCAGAGACAAACAGGCTCCAAGGGCTGCTCCTGGAAGGAGTAGGTTACCCAACACACTTTGCTTAGAGCTACTACTGAAGACACAGCCTGTAGTTTTTGGCTTTTTGTCTCCTGTGGCAGTCAGGCTTTCTCTTTTCAAATTTACAAGAAAAGTCAGTTGCTTTAATGAGACACTTCAAACAATATCTCATGCTGTTGAATAGCTCTCTTGGCAGCAGGCTACCACTTCATATGCTTTTATAGGAGATATAGAGGGGGTCTACTCTGAGCCCTCTCTTTCATTTGGAAATAAGCTATCAGCTCCCTAGATTTGTGTCTTCTGCTGAAGGGCTCCTGGAGCAAAGCCAAAGAATCATTCCAAGCAACTCTGGACATACAGTAGACTTAGTCTGTTTTGAGGCATCCTCACTTTATTTTCTATCCTACCTTTCCAAGGACATTAAGTTTATAAAATTACACAATTTGTTTATTCTTTCAGCTGACTGGAAGCAGTTCCTGCCCTCTCCCCTCTTCTCATTATTTTTGGTACTCTTTGACCAATTCCTAATCAGAGGGCTGGAGCAGCTCTCCTATGAGGACAGGCTGAGAGAGTTGGGGCTCTTCAGCCTGGAGAAGAGGAGGCTTCGAGGGGACCTGATAGTAGCCTTCCAGTATCTGAAGGGGGCCTACAGGAAGGCTGGGGAAAGATTATTTACAAGGTCCTGCAACGACAGGACAAGGGGCAATGGGTTTAAACTGGCAGAGGGGAGATTTAGACTGGATGTTAGGAGGAAGTTCTTTCCAGTGAGGGTGGTGAGGCACTGGAACAGGTTGCCCAGGGAGGTCATGGATGCTCCCTCCCTGGAGGTGTTCAAGGCCAGATTGGATGAGGCCTTGAGTCCCCTGTACTAGTGGGAGGTGTCCCTGCCTATGGCAGGAGGTTGGAACTAGATGATCCTTGAGGTCCCTTCCAATCTTACCATTCTATGATTCTATGATTCTATGAGTTCTAAATACCAGATGGTTAGAGATCTCAAATACAACAAACACTGAAATCAAGGTGCTGATTAAAGAAAAGAGAATCTACTGGTACTTCCTCTGAAATAAAGGCAGAGAGAGTTCAATGTGATCTCTTCAGCAGCATTGAGCTTGTCAGTCGGCAGACATGCCCTGACTGGACAGCTCTAGCATGCACTTTTTACCAGTCTACTCTGCTGAAAGCTGAGAAAAACAATTGAATTCCTAAACGTTGGTGAGGGGATAACTAGGTTAACATCAGCAGGCTGGAGGACTACTGTGGCATAAAGAGAGTATGTGGGTCTTTGAAAAGAGGCTATGATAGGAGGATAGGAGGACAATAGGTATCACAGCAGCATGGCAAAAGGGTGTCCTGTCTGCATTGTGGTGGGAGCATTTTAAAGAATACTGCATAAACCTACAAGAAATCCAGGCTCACCAATTTCACAGACATCAGGAGTGCAAAAGTGTCTATGATTTGGAGATCCCGACAGATCCACAGCATTTTGCTATGGTGCAGACAGGACTGAGAAAGCTCATCAGCAACTTCAGTAGCAGCCCCAGCCATTTTGGTTTCATGGCTTCCCATAAACCTCAAAGAGAAGAATCACTTTTTACTTTCCCTGTTCAGACAAGTCAATCTGGGACTAGATTGGGTATCTTTTATGTTGTCTGACTACATTTTACCTGCCTCATTGCTTTTCCATTTTGACTTCATGGCTCGATTCTCTGCTTTCTTAATTTGTGTAACTGCTTTGCCTAATTTCTATGGATCTGAACTGAGAACACAGAACAACAAAACAGGAAATTATTTTCTGGTCCTGCAGGATCTTCAACCTTCCTCCACACCTTATCTGACTGAAATTGAAGGTTTTGAAAAACATCAAAGGAAGCAAGGCAAAACCTGTACCTTGATGCTGGGATAGCCCCATGATGTGGGCATTCTCACAGGATCTGCATCACTACCAAGGGAGTTAATTTAGATCCAAGCTTATGGCAGTTTCTGAATGCTTGATCTTTAGAATATAGTGTGTATCAAAATACACAAAATCTATGGTTCACTTATCTTTCTGATATGCAATACAGAAGAATCTGCAAAAACTATCTTCCCAGCCCTGCCATCAAAAGCAAGCTTTTAAAATCTTCCTATTATTATGTATGCATGTGCTCCTTTTGTGTGTGTGTCTGTACATGTATCAATATAGATACGTGCATATTACAAGAATCTGGAAATGTTGGCATGTTTGCAAGTGTAATTACAAAATAGTTAAGTCAAAATGAGTGCTTTTGCATGCAGCTCCTGGGGCAGTGAGGCTGGACACTTGTTCACTTCAGCCATCAGTGTTGCCACAGGATTGGGCCAATTTTAGTCCCACGCAGTTACCATTTGTGAACTATTTTATTTTGCTAATGAAGGTACTCTCTTAGGGTAGCTGAATTACAGGATGAGATGGTGATTGCCTCTCTGAGCAGCTCTTGGTTGGATTTGTTAGCCGGAAGGGGAAGCAGCACAGAAAAACCAGTGTTATATTCCTGCTGAGCTATACTGATGGGCAGATAAACTGCTGCATTATTCACATGCTCTTTAATAGATTAAATAATTAAGCAATAGGTGGACAACGCTTCCTTATAATGTAAGATCATTAAGCAAATTTACTTGGAAGCATCCCTAGACTTGCAATTATTTTTATTAAATTTAACAGTATCACGGGATGATGTGGGCAGCCAGCATGTTTCCTGATGTAGTTCAAGTGATGAGTTTCATGCTGTGTAATTTGAAGTCAAGTCATATTATTACTTGTCATTATTTCTTTTCTACATTGAAATATTTTGTTCTCAGCAGGGTGGATCCATGAAGTCTTAGTGTTGCACCGTCTGTCTTTCAGCAAGCACTCCTTATTCAACAATTCACTTGAAAAGGAAATAGATCAATAATGTGACAAAGCAGTCAATCAGGTGAATGGCCATTACTGACTTCCTACTCCTTGGCAGTGGCCATCAGACAAATATATATGTATGACTTTTCTACGTAAGAAATTAAAAGAAAGCTAACTGTACAGACTCCATATATTATAGATTACTCCATCTCCCCTGAAGAGGACTCAGACTATAATGAAACAATCACATTTATCTCTGAAATGACAATATTCTATGCTTGTACCTTAACAGCTTCCTAATATTGTTGTTACATCAAATTAGATGATATAAAAGGATTCTTTTTTCTCTACCCCTACTCACTTCACATTCAGCCAGAACTTGGCTGAGACTAACTTTTGTGGAATGGTGAAGGAAAAGTCTGGAAAAGAAAGGAAACGTCAGTCCTATCCTATGAGGACAGGCTGAGAGAGTTGGGGCTCTGCAGCTTGGAGAAGAGAAGGCTTCAAGGAGACCTTAGAGTAGCCTTCCAGTATCTGAAGGGAGCCTACAGGAAGGCTGGGGAGGGACTATTTACAAGATGTTGCAATGCCAGGACAAGGGGCAATGGGTTTAAACTGGCAGAGGGGAGATTTAGACTGGATGCCAGGAGGAAGTTCTTTCCAGTGAGGGTGGTGAGGCACTGGAACAGGTTGCCGAGGGAGGTTGCGGCTGCTCCCTCCCTGGAGGTGTTCAAGGCCAGGTTGGATGTGGCCTTGAGTGACCTGTACTAGTGGGAGGTGTCCCTGCCTATGGCAGGGGGTTGGAACTAGATGATCCTTGAGGTCCCTTCCAACCTTACCATTCTATGATTCTATAGAAGCAGAACAGTTGAATTTCCAATCATTTGCTTCTGTGAACCTCTGCTGACCACTTAGAAATCGTTAGCCACCTATGAGTGCTATAGGCACACCAGTGTACTGTCCCTTTGAAAATGCTTAACTCTCATTAAATTTGGAATCCAGATGAGCATAGGAGGGGAAAGATTAGGATGAATGCAGAAGTATGGTTCTACCTCATATACCTGTCTATATACTAATAAGACTGTTTGTGTAGCAGCCGATGTGCTGGTTTGAGGCTAATTGGAATATTTTAATAGAGAAAATTACACTATAGGCTGTGAAAGGAAAACATCATGATGTCTACTTCACTCATACGCTTGCTGGAGAATTGTTTGGGAACACTAACCAAAACATTAGATAAGTCAGTCTCTCTCTGTCGCTTGTTGGAACAGGAGCTGTTGGGGCGATCTAGCAGCTTCTGGGCTCTGGCTCCTCTGCTGATTAATCCTCACTAACTACTTTTCTTCTAACCCTCCTTGGCCGATCCTCCTAATTTACCTTGCACGTAAGGTAAACCTTGGGGTAAGGTACAGGGGTGGGGAGAAGGTGGAAGGGTAGAGACCTCCCCTCCTGGGGTCTCTAATTTCTGGGAGGGGAGTTGTGTTGCTGTATTACCTTTTACTTGTATATTTCTGTAAATATTCTGTATATAGTGTAAATATCTGCTGTACATTGTGCAAAGCTGTAAATATAGCTTCATCATTTAACTTCCAGCCGACTGAGTGCTTGTCTGGGTCATTTTACAAAGTGTGGGGGGGCGGGGAACTCCCAAACCTTTACAGCCGATGGTGATCCCTTTACTGTCTTTGATGCATCTAACCAAGAAAGCTTCTTTGCTGAAGGAGGCTCTTGCTTTGTATTTGAAAATGCAATTTTGCCAGTTTTTCGAAGCTATCAAAAGAAGACAGTGAACATTAGAGTCTTGATGTATCAAAAGATTTCCTTTCAATGGAAATGAATAAAAGTTTCTTAGCATTAATTAGTAATTTTCTAGTACCCTCTTACTTGAGAAGTCAGGTCCTTACAATGGAAATTTAACGGTAAAACATCTAGGTCATCTCTGAACAAATATGGTCCAGCATGCTGTCTTTCTTTAGCCTCTGTGAAATAATTTCTTTGAATCTGCAAAAACCTTCTTATAAAGCAGTTTTGGTCCATATGCCCCAGGGCTCCAAAGTTAGTTGTGTCTATCACTGACTATCCATCAGCTTTTATTTTCTAACAGTTTACTCTGATCAGGATCATGGTTTACAATTAACATTTATTTCTTTTGGCCCTGCCTGTGTGGAGCAACAACAAACATTGGTATGGCATTTTAACTGTTGGCATTCCTTACTGCCCTATCAGTAGGGGCATTGGTAGCTGCTTTCTTCTCCTTTCCTCTCCTCTGTTGCACTGACAGGCTTTGTGCCTCTCTTCAGTTGATTAGCATTTTGAATTTTGCCACCAGATCATTCTGTTTCTATAGTGATTTTGGCACCACTCGTGTAGGCTCATTTCCTATCAGTCATGGTTTGCTTACGTCAATGAGCGCATTATTTTCAACTGCGTTTCTTTCATTCCTGCATCATGTAGGTCATTATATTTATATGCAGCCAATGAGACCAACAAATTTCTAAAATTGCCAGAATACTTAGAACAGTCTAACAAAATGTACTCTGTTCCTGCCTATTAATGTGCCATTATGTTTGGAAAACAGAGCATAAGTAAACACCAATTAGGAAAATTGAAAAAAAAAAAATAAAATCGATGAATCCAGTATAGCAATCAGAAACAAAAATTTAAAAGATATGGAAGTTAAAAAGTCAGAACATGCCAGTTTCATAGAGGCAGAAGTATTGAGTCCTAAAAGCTACACCAGGGAACTAGGAAAACTGGAAAAAACAAAACAAAACAAAACCCCCAAAAAACTATTTGCTCTAACACAAATATAGCACAAGGCAGATCCCATGACCTGATCTACCTTTTAAGAAGACAGCTGGAAATCACATAAATGAGCTTTTCCAACTCTGTGTACTGAAAACACTTCACAATTGTCTACACCAATTCATCTTTCTAGCTTTCAGTAGCCACTATAATGATTTTTTTGTTCTCTTGGATTATGAATGTGTATGTCAAAGGAAATCTCTGTTTCCAAACAAGGAGGGAATTCAAGAAGAATTTGTCACTGACTGGGACAGCTAGCAGGTAAAGACAAAGCTTTCCCTAGATATGATTTATTCTTCTTCTGGCACAAGTAATATAAAATGTACTGATGTAGCTTAGCTGTGGCTGTTCAGACAGTTTGTTTAAGTAAGTCTGACTTTCTCTGACTTTTTAAAATTGTATTTTCAATAAAAGTACTGGAATTCTAGACTATATTGAGGTAAAGTTTTGCAAAGGAAATTAAAGCAAGTGGCAAATGTTTCCATTTCAATGGAAGACAACTAGAAAAATGTTAAGTTTTATAGCAAGGGTGGGTAGATATAAATGCAAATGTATTCCTTAATGATCACTATGCTCTACTTTTCGTAATGTTCATGGGGAAAAAAGGCTAGTGAGAATGAGGCTGCAGGCATAGAAATTGAGGTATAGCTACTCAATGTCTTATTTATATCACTTCATAGAATCATAGAATCATAGAATGGTAA
>VWZE01024687.1:20805-42488 GCA_013396675.1 Eubucco bourcierii
TGATTCAGTGGCAAACTCCAAACAAAATGCATCTTCTGACCTACACTCAACACAATTTCCTCGGGCATAGAGAAGCTTTAAGACCTTCACACTGTCCTCCTGTGCATTCACCTCAACTGTACACAAGTGTGCTTGATACACAGGATTAGAAAATAAACCTGGAGCAGGGAGAGTCCAACTCCAAGCCAGTGCAACACGAGGCTCTTAAATCAGATCCAATATTGCATGGACAGATGGTGCTGGACGCACAAAGCTCATTAAAGGCACTGTTGTCTGCTTGAGAAAGAAATCATCCAGAGTGCAAGGCAAGAAGCTGAAACTGCTGACAACCTGAACTGCTGCCAACCCGCCTGGCTTCGCCGGGGTCGCGTGAATGTTAAACACAGATACTCCCAGGTGTCAGCAGTGCCGACTGCAGTTTCTGGCAGCTACTTTGGCTTTGAAACAATGCTGGCTTCCCAGCACCAGCAGTCACCACGGGGAGAAGATGGGCAGTCTCTGGCTACCTCTGCTGCCCTTTTTGTTGCCTTGGCTATAGTGCTGTCAGTAAAACGCTCGGCACAACGCGAAGCCTCCTTTCTTGCCAACCCACAAGGCAAACCTCTCCAATGTGCTAGCTGTGAGAAAAGCAAGGGTATGACAAAAAGGGGAAATAAACTCATTTATTTATGTTCCCCAGATTTGCTATATCAAGAGAGTCAGTGGAGCTTGGTCCTAAGAGACTCCACAAAAAGGTGTCCAAGAAATTGAAAGGTCAAAGAGATGTTGGATTGCAACAGATGCTCTGCGTGGAGAGATTTAGAGAACAGTGGGAAAGGGTCACACAGAACCGAAGTAATCGTTGTGAGAGTCTGATGGTCTCTCCCTTGTTCAAATCAACAAAGACAGAGATTGTCTTTGTTAAAGACTGCCCAGATTCCTAGCAAAGCTCAGGGATGCTGACCAACAGAGATGCAGTGTCTTTGTGGACTTTCTGGGCTCCAGTCTGGCTTGAATGCCCAGGATGTGGACACCTTACACCAGCTACCCTGCAGAGAAAAGACTTCTGTGTATTTGGGGTATGGACAGGTAAGAGGCACAGGGAGGGGGCTGAGGCCCTCCCCAGTGCTGCTGCCAGACCCCTGCAGATACATGAGAATACACAGAAAGATGTCCTGGGGAGCTGCACCTGGGTCTAAAAAACTGCATAAAAAGACATGAGCAATGCCTGCAAAATGTGCACCTCCACCAGAGCTCCTCCACCAGAGCACCTCCACCAGAGCACCTCCACCAGAGCACCTCCACCAGAGCTCCTCCACCAGAGCACCTCCACCAGAGCACCTCCACCAGAAGAATTCAAGGAACAGCTCCCACAGAACAACTCCAGAAGAAGAACATCCCTGGGCCATGCACACCTCTCTCTCTCTCTCTCCTCATCTTCAGCTGATGGTAATATAATCCTTGCTCTTTTCCTTCCCTGCTCTTCTCTTTGTCTCCATTGTTCCCTCTCCTCTTCCCACTCTCCCTGCTTCCCTCTCTCCCCTTTTCCCTCTCTCCCTGTGTTTTGTTCAACTTTATCCTCTAATAAACAGTTGTGTGGTGCTATCTGATCTCACTTGCACCTTAATTGGGAAATCCAGAAGAACAAATCTTGCTCCTCTGGACAGAGATATTGTTAATCTCTGTTCTCTGGCCCTTAACAATGGTGTGGAAGGGTTAGCTGAGGAAAGACAAAGATGTGGAAGTTGTTGATGGCAAACATCTGGTTTTCCAATGTGCACTGCACTGCTCTTGGCATGAGCAGGAACTCCACCCATGCACAGAAAGCAAAACTATTTGTCTTTGGATCCATCTGCACCTCTAGCCAACCTCCAAGTCTGGTGGCTGCTGAAGGGCAGAGGTTACCACATCACTGCCAAACTGCTTACAATTGAGGACAAAACAAGAGCTTTCTGTGCTCATTCCAATGCCCTATTCCAACAGGGATGGCTGAATGGGTTTGAACTGGCAGAGGGGATATTTAGACTGGATGTTAGGAGGAAGTTGTTTGCAGTGAGGGTGGTGAGACACTGGCACAGGTTGCCCAGGGAGGTTGTGGTTGTTCCCTCCCTGGAGATGTTGAAGGTCAGGTTGGAGGAGTCCTTGAGTGAGCTGTACTAGTGGGAGGTGTCCCTGTCTATGGTGATCCTTGAGGTCCCTTCCAAACTTACCATTCTATGATTCTATGAATTAGATTGGCAGCCCTCAGAGCAAGACTGAGATGAAATAGCATGATACTACATTAAATAGACAAGAGTCACTTGTGGTCACTGGATGGATTTTTTCGGCTAGCCACATCAAGGTATTCAGATCTCCTTTGTGACACTGTCATCCTTTTCAGATGACTGTAATGATGTCCACAACTGTTTCAGCCCCACTCTTTGTTGGCCATGCTCCCCAGGTAAAGCACACCTCTCCTTCTCTGTTCTGTCAATTTGCAGACCACTTCCCCAGACTGACTGCTAATATCTCTGTACTCTTCAGAAACAGCCAGTTGTGCTGCTTTCCTCAGGCGCACACATCAGATGCTTTGTCGTTTCTTCCTGAAGGCCTTGCAGCAGATCCATTTCCTGAGTTCTCCTGAGATCTTCCTGTATCAAATTTAGACTGTTTAGTGATGAGCTTGGTGGGGTTGGAGAGCCTGACTAGCACTTTCCAAGGATGAAGAGTGATATGAAAAATACAGTCGTCGTGGCAGGAAAGCTTGATTAGTGCATACAGAGGAAAATAAGTCATATGCAGAAGCCTGTAAAAATATCTGCCAACAGGAAGGAAGAGGCAGATAAAGCAGACAGCAGCAGACAGATAGCACAGACAAAGAGAAAATGAAAACAAGGGGAAGAAAAAAGAAATAAGATAATATGACAGTAAAGGAATGAATCAACTCAGGAACGAAGGCTAAAGTCTTATCGTCTAAGTCATATAACCAAAAGGCTACAATTAATGTATCAGATTCAGCTCAGAGAAAATTCCATTTGCAAGCATAAATGATGGTGCTCTTGAAAGGAAAAAGCTTGATGGTGGGAGGAAAACCCTGGGAGCACAGAGCAGAGCACTTCAAGGAGCAGCTCCAGGAAGCCAAGCCAGACGCCTGGGGTGCTAACAAGAGTGCTGACTCAACCTTGCACCAGAAAGGGTTCATGGCAGTGCTTCTGCCACTGCACCATCCAATGTCTGGCAGCTGAAATCAATTGTGGTGGCCTGGATTACATCACTTTTGCCATACAGTTCAGTATAAGGCAGAGTCATCATTTGGTGACCAAAATATTTTTTTTACCCTGTAAAATTCTTCCTGTAGCCCCCTTCAGATACTGGAAGGCCACTCCAAGGTCTCCTGGAAGCCTTCTCTTCTCCAGGCTGCAGAGTCCCAACTGGGATTGGTCTCTTCCAACCCTGACTGATTCTGTGATTCTATGATTCTGTGATTCTATGACTCCATGATTCAAAGCTGGATTGGTGCCTGCCAAAGCTACCATTCACTGGGAAATGGGGTGGCATGAATCTCTGTCACTGATAAAGCAAACCAGCAGCCAGTACTATTAGGCCCACATTTCGAAGTTTACTAGTAAGAAAAGCCTAAAAACAAATTCTCCATTACAGCCACCCACCTGATAGCCCAAACTATTTCAGTGAAAAGATTTCATGAAATGTTCTTAAGAGTATCCTTCTTAAAAAGGTGTCTGGAAGAACATTGGGCAAAGTGCTGCCACTGAGGTAAGGACTTCTAAAGAGCAATACAGAGAGGTTGCAGAAAGTCACCTCCTCAACACTCAGCAAGTCTTTAAATCCAGGTGGCCAGGGGAGGTTTGCAGACCATCACATGCACAATCTGGCTTTACTCTTTCAGGATCATCTCTTATAGGGCTCAGTGCCTCCACTGAGAGCAGAAAGAGAGGGAGATCTACTGGCTGGTAGGTTGGAAGATGGTCTGGCTGGTGCTCTTTCCATCATAAAGCTGTCTCTAAGGTCATAAAGAACTATTCAAAGCCATGAAACAAGTGGCAAATTGGGATGAGGGTTTGGGTCCATCTAGCCCATTGGCTTGCTCACTAGCAATTCAGCAGGCCTCAGGACCAAATGTGACTCCCATTAGCTCTTAGGCTCACCACTAATTGTTCCCCAGTGTTTTAAACACTGAAGGCAAGATGCTGGATATCCTCTGCTTTTGAAAAGAATTGAGAAACAGCTCTCTGTAGGCAATCTAACTGTACCCTTTTATTTCTAAAAATAGCACTTGCAAATCTAATTTACTTTTCACATAATAGCCATTCTAGGACAGTATTAAAGAAGAAACAAAGAACGTGTTCTATTACAGACAGTTAGAATCATGGAATCACAGGATGGTTTAGGTTGGAAGGGACCTCAAAGATCATCTACTTCCAACCCCCTGCCATAGGCAGGGTCACTTCCCACTAGAACAGGTCGCTCAAGGCCTCCTCCAGCCTGGCCTTCAACGCTTCCAGGGAGGGAGCATCCCTGGGCAACCTGTTCCAGTGCTTCTTCGCCCTCACTGTAAAGAACCAAGCAAGCGTTAAGCAATCAGGAACCACACTGTGTTGAGAAGCGGCATTATTATCATCATGTTGCACTCATGCCATAGAAGAGGGTTGTTCCACCACTTCTGGTAATCAAGAGATGAAAAGTTTGCTCTGTCTTTATATTTCTATACAGCATGTCTGTGACCACCAATGCAGCATCCTCGGAAGGCAGGTAGAGGTGACAAAAACAAACAAAAAAAAAGCTCCAGAGGAAAAATCATAGAATGGGAAGGTTGGAAGGGACCTCAAGGATCATCTAGTTCCACCCCCCTGCCATAGGCAGGGACACCTCCCACTAGTACAGATCACTCAAGGCCTCCTCCAACCTGGCCTTCAACACCTCCAGGGAGGGAGCAGCCACAACCTCCCTGGGCAACCTGTGCCAGTACCTCACCATGCTCACTGTAAACTTCCTCCTGACATCCAGTCTAAATCTTCCCTCTGCCAGTTCAAACCCATTGCTCCTTGTCTTGTCATTGCAAAACCTTGTCAATAGTCCCTCCCTAGCCTTCCTGTAGCCCCCTTCAGATCCTGGAAGGCTACTCTAAGGTCTCCTGGAAGGCTACTCTAAGGTCTCCTGGAAGCCTTCTCCTCTCCAGGCTGCAGAGCCCCAACTCTCTCAGCCTGTCCTCACAGCACAGCTGCTGCAGCCCTCTCAGCATCTTCGTGGAATCACATGGCATGATCAAAAGCTCATGGGGAAATAAACAGCAGGGGTTAAAAAGGAAACCAAATGCTCAGAATCCTAGCCCTGTGCTTTAACCACAACACCAACTTTCCTCACTAATAAAGAATTAAGCCAGCATCTAAAAACAAAGGGAAACCGAGTACATGTATTATGTGTGTCTTGCCACTTTAACAACTCTGATGACACTCAAGTGACCTCAAACCAAACAAGGAGCAACTACAATTACATGTTTAACCCCAGTGTGATAATCAGTTCCACAAACCAACAGCAGCAGAAAAGCAAGGGAAAGTACCCTCCCAGGATGCTGCTTGCTGGAGCTGTTAAACCACACATGCAGCCATAGTGCTGGATGCCTGAAAGATCCAAGTGAATATGTACTACTGACAAGAGGGGACTCAGGACTCATGCTTAAAATAGGAATAATGTTTTCAATTGCAGCAGAAAGAACTGCTATAAAATCAAGAAGTGTTTCTGAATTTTAATGAAGTTTCAAAAAAGACTCCTTATAAAAGAAAATAAAACCCTAAGCATCTCAAAAATATCATGAGATCCCACTTCAGATAAACTTGGCTTTTGGATGGTTTGGGGTTTTTTTTCTTAATCACAATGAATGAAATAGAGACTAGGAAGAAGCTGTTTTGCAGGAGAGAAACAAACACAGGCACTTCCCAATGAGAAGCTGCTTTTCTGGTTGAGCAGTTCTGGAGCAAGAGGAGCCAGATCGTTTGACAAGTGAAAAAGAAAATCAATTACTTGTTTTTCTTTTAAAAGAGCCTCCCTGTGGGAATAGGTGTGGGCGTGGGAGCTCTTGCTGAACTTCATAATAGAAGATGAAGCAGCCAAGATTACAGTTTTTGAAAGCACTGTCATGTCATTGCTCTGCTGCCTTGCTGCCGGAGTGCTTTTGCTCTACTATGATTCTACTGATCCTTAGCAAGATACATCTGTGCAGCATTTAATACCAACACTCAGAAGCAAACAGAAAATGTGCTCAAACCTTACCAACACTCAGAAGCAAACAGAAAATGTGCTCAAACCTTGCTAACACTCAGAAGCAAACAGAAAATGTGCTCAAACCTTGCTAACACTCAGAAGCAAACAGAACATGTGCTCAAACCTTACTGACACTCAGAAACAAACAGAACATGTACTCAAACCTTACTGACACTCAGAAACAAACACAACATGTACTCAAACCTTACTGACACTCAGAAACAAACACAACATGTACTCAAACCTTACTGACACTCAGAAGCAAACACAACATGTACTCAAACCTTACTGACACTCAGAAACAAACACAACATGTACTCAAACCTTACTGACACTCAGAAACAAACACAACATGTACTCAAACCTTACTGACACTCAGAAACAAACACAACATGTACTCAAACCTTACTGACACTCAGAAACAAACACAACATGTACTCAAACCTTACTGACACTCAGAAACAAACACAACATGTACTCAAACCTTACTGACACTCAGAAACAAACACAACATGTACTCAAACCTTACTGACACTCAGAAACAAACACAACATGTACTCAAACCTTACTGACACTCAGAAACAAACACAACATGTACTCAAACCTTACTGACACTCAGAAACAAACACAACATGTACTCAAACCTTACTGACACTCAGAAACAAACACAACATGTACTCAAACCTT
Organism: Eubucco bourcierii; assembly: GCA_013396675.1. Lineage (NCBI taxonomy): Eukaryota > Metazoa > Chordata > Aves > Piciformes > Ramphastidae > Eubucco > Eubucco bourcierii. The sequence continues at coordinate 27,730 of VWZE01024687.1, forward strand.
ACTGACACTCAGAAACAAACACAACATGTACTCAAACCTTACTGACACTCAGAAACAAACACAACATGTACTCAAACCTTACTGACACTCAGAAACAAACACAACATGTACTCAAACCTTACTGACACTCAGAAACAAACACAACATGTACTCAAACCTTACTGACACTCAGAAGCAAACAGGACACGTGCTCAAACAGCAACACTCAGCAAAGCCATTTTTCAGGGCTGCTGTGCGAGCTCTCTGATGACAGCCAGAGTCTGTTTACCCAGTCCCCCCCAAGCTGTGCACAAAGCAGAGTTGTAACGGAGATTTTTTTTTTTTTTTTTTTGAACAAATGAAAATTTCCCAAGCATTGAGAGCCACAGAAAAGTTTGCAACTAACCTTGCTATCCTCCATCTCCTGGGTTTTTCCTTGAAGCGCTCTCCTCTCTCCAAAATCGCAGGTTGTCTTTAACGCAAGCTGACAAGAAAGCATTGAGCTCTCTGCCCCGGTAAGCTCCAAAGCCTTTGCTGAGTACTGCTGCGAGCCAGCAGGGCCAAGGCTGGGTATCGGGAGGGCAGTGTGAACAGGCTTTGACCCTACAGCTGGCTGTCTTAGCTTGGAGGCAACTCCAAGTACAGGCATGGCTTCTATAAAAGTACCTTCTTTCTGCCAAAGAAAATGCTCCTGACCTCGGCGTGCTAGGCTCCAGCTTCGGCAATTCCAGAACAAATAGTTTAAACAAAAGTAGCAGTCATCGTTTCAAAAACAGCCTAAAACAATAATGCTGTGAGTCTCACAAGGAAGCAAAACTTTTCCTTCATCTCTCCCCTTCTCCCCCTTGGCCACTGACAAGCGCTGCTCGGTGAGTCAGTGGTTCTGTAGGACTAAACACTCCTTTGGGGCGTGAACTTTTCTTGAAGGTAACTGCCACGGAGCTGCCTGTCTGGGATTAAAGAACTCATAAATTTGCTTTCTCTTCTTCCTGCAGCATTCCACGTCTGTGCTGTTAAGTGAATGAAGGACAGGAGAAAAGGAGGGAGAGAAGAAACGAAACCTCCCTGCACTCCAACTGTCAAAACAGTTCCAAGACCACAACACTGCAGCAGAGACTTCTTCCTGACTATATAAATATCCAGCCCACAACTGGAAAAAAAAAAAAAACCAAAAAAAACAAAAAAAACAAAAAAAAAAAAAAAAAAACAACAAACCAAAAAACAAAAAAACAAAAAAACCCCAAACCAAACCTCTTTGTTTTTTTCTCATTTGGTAAAAAAAAAAAAAAAAGCAAAAGAAGCCCTGAGTAGTGGCCAAAGCAAACAGCTGTTGGAAGAGTTTTTATCCCGGAAATAATCTCAGCAATGAAGCTGTTTGTCTGATTCCTGGCTATTTTTCACTGCTGACAACCATGAGCTACGGTGTTTCATTCCCTCTTCCTCCCGTGAAATCAGGTTAAAGCAGTGCAGGAGCGTGGCTAGGAACAGGCGCCCAGTTACAGTGTCAGGAGCGTCTGCCTGTGCTATGAAACAACCCCCCCCAAAAAACCCTCAGAGCAGGCAGAGGGAAATCACAAGCATTGTTGGGAGATTTAGGCAGTACAGCTTCTCAGAGTTGTTTGGTTCTTTTTTCCCCTTTCTTTCTTGGTGGTGTTGCTAACGTCATCTATTCACTGTTAACACTTCCTTCTCTAACAACATTTAAAGCTCCGTGAAGTCCGTGTCCAACACATCGTTTCTGCCTGTTGTTCACAGAAATATTCTTGCTGGCAGCCTCAAATCCTTGTACTTGGAGACACAAGGGCAAAGACAGATAGGCAAGCAGAACAGGCTATAAAATGAGTCATGATGGAGAGTCCAAATTGCTGAGCAGCATAAATACTTAAAAGGACAAATGCAAATTCCTTTGAGAGCCTCTAACAGGGGGACCCATTTTAAATTGATATAAGGGGGAAAAAAATGTGCAGAAATCACAGTCTCACAGTATCACCAGGGTTGGAAGAGACCTCAAAGTTCATCAAGTCCAACCCGATACCACAGCCCTCCAGACCAGACCATGGCACCAAGTGCCACGTCCAAACCTGCCTTGAACACCTCCAGGGACGCTGACTCCACCACCTCCCTGGGCAGCCCATTCCAGCAGTCAATGACTCTCTCAGGCAACAACTTTCTCCTCACCTCCAGCCTAAACTTCCCCTGGCACAGCTTGAGACTGTGTCCTCTTGTTCTGCTGCTGCTTGCCTGAGAGAAGAAAGCAACCTCCTCCTGGCTACAACCACCCTTCAGGTAGCTGGAGACAGCAAGAAGGTCTCCCCTGAGCCTCCTCTTCTCCAGGCTAACCAATCCCAGCTCCCTCAGCCTCTCTCCATAGGGCTGTGCTCCAGGCCTCTCCCCAGCCTCATTCCCCTTCTCTGGACACACTCAAGCGCCTCAATGTCCTTCTTCAATGGAGTGGCCCAGAACTGGACACAGGACTCAAGGTGTGGCCTGAGCAGTGCAGAGTCCAGGGGGAGAATGAGCTCCCTGCTCCTGCTGGCCACACTATTCCTCATGCAAATGTCACAGCATTAAACTCTTAAGGGATTTTATCACCCAGAATGATGGACAAAAGAGTTCCACATGTTGGGGTGGGTTTTTATCTTGTTGTATATTCCAAAATAAAACATAGAGAGGTAAGGATGACCTGAATCCTATTGTGCCTAATACCCTACATGTTATTAACTATGCCTTCCCTGAATAGGATACACTATTAACACTATAGATGCAAGCCCAAAAGGAACGATCTTATGGAATTCCAAGTTCTCAAATTAAGCATGGTGAGAGCTAGGAAAAAAACACCAAAAGGAAAGCACAGTAAATGGGAAGCAAACAAAAAGGATCCTCTTAAATCTCCCTCTGAAATTCTTTTGCAGAATGAAACTGCAATGCACACTATTACCCTTTCTCTTTCTTTTGCAAGGATCACACTGACACAGCAGCTAAAATTTCATCTCTCAGTATCGACTTAGGAACCCTCTCATTCTTGTTTGGATCTTGAAGGAGTAAATCTGACCTCATTTAGGAATCTCATGAGTTTCTAAGTGTAGAGGATCAGCAAACCCATTTCAGGACAGGCTGAAAGAGTTGGGGTTGTTCAGTCTGGAGAAGAGGAGGCTCCCAGGTGACCTTCTTGTGGTCTTCCAGTATCTCAAGGGGGCTACAAAAAAGCTGGGGAAGGACTTTTTAGGCCCTCGCAGAGTGACAGGACTGGGGGGAATGGGGCAAAACTGGAGGTGAGGAGATTCAGACTGGAGGTGAGGAGGAAGTTGTTCAGCATGAGGGTGGTAAGAGCCTGGAATAGGGTGCCCAGCGAGGTGGTTGAGGTCCCATCCCTGGAGGTGTTTAAGGCCAAGCTGGATGAGGCTCTGGGCAGGCTGATCTGGGGTAAGGTGTCCCTGCCCACGGCAGGGGGATTGGAACTGGTTGCTCCTTGTGGTCCCCTCTGACCCTGACTGATTCTGTAATTCTATGGTTCTATCATTCTGTGACTCTATGATTCTGTGATTTTATGATTCTATGATTCTGTGATTCTATCCTCTCTCCCTTTGGTTTTGTCACCATTAGCAGTAGCCACAAGTGGCCTTATGCAAGACTGCAAAGAGGGATTCCTGTGCATTTCAGACAAGATCAGCCCACAGGTTCCACCACTCTCCTCCAATGAGGGGAACACTACTGTTTGGTAGGATAGCTCAGGTCTCCAGCAGAGAGAAAGGAAAGAAAGCCCCTTGTGAAGCCTGCATTTGTTCTCCAGCTTCCTAAAGCACTGTGGCTGTGTGAGGAATTTAGGTTTCTTGGGCACAACTGTTAACAGTTAAGCAAAGGCTGAAGGGGACCACAGGAAAAGAGGGATTTCTTTCTTGCAAGATTTGAGGAGATGAAAAACCCTCATGAGGACTGTTACCCAAGGATCAAGACAAAGAATAAACTAGAGTCATCAGACAGATACTTGCTTAAAAAAAACACAACCCAAAACTTTGCCAAAAAAAAGAGTAATTGAATCTTTTTACTACTCAGAGTTATAATTTCAAGGAGTAATATATTGTGGTAATCTTCCTGTTCATCTTTTGAACAGTAGTGATGAGGTCAAGATAGCCACAGCCTCATTTGCAAGCCAGCATAGAAACCCTGAAAGTAATAAGCAAGCAAGCTTCCTTGGAAAGAGGCATCTGTAATACAGAACCAACATGGCTTGAAAAGAACAGTGTGAAGCTGGCATTTCTCTTTCAAAATAGTGATTCTTCTTTCTAAATAATAATATTAATTGCATCATGGTTTTTAAGCCAGTACCAGGTCATAAAATCATAGAATCATGGAATGGTAAGGTTGGAAGGAACCTCAAGGATCATCTAGTTCCAACCCCCTGCCATAGGCAGGGACACCTCCCACTAGTACAGCTCACTCAAGGCCTTGAACACCTCCAGGGCGGTTGTGGAGCACAGAATCACCCAATGTGATCTTTTAATCACCTTGAGTGCTTCTGTACTCCACAACCTCCCTGGGCAACCTGTGCCAGTGTCTCACCACCCTCACTGCAAACAACTTCCTCCTAACATCCACTTTCAATCTCCACTCTGACACTTCAAACCCATTGCCCCTTGCCTCCTTCAGATCCTGGAAGGTTACTCTAAGGTCTTCTGGAAGCCTTCTCTTCTCCAGGCTGCAGAACCCCAAATCTCTCAGCCTGTCATCACAGCACAGCTGCTGCAGCCCTCTCAGCATCTTCGTGGTTCCTCTGGACCCACTCCAACACTTCCATGTCCTTCCTGTGCTGGGGGCTCCAGAACTGCACCCAGGACTGCAGCTGGGGTCTGAGAAGAGCAGAGCCAAGGGGCACAATCCCCTCCCTTGCCCTGCTGCCCACCCTGCTCTTGCTGCAGCCCAGCACACAGTTGCTGTCTGGGCTGCACTCACACTGCAGCCTCATCTTGAGCTTTTCATCACCCCAGACTCCATGTCAGGGCCATCAAGTTCAGAACCCCTTTTAGCTAGACCTTGCACAGTGATGAAACTCAGTGCTTCTGTTCTAGTGAAGATTCAAGGAAGAACCTGGAAGATTATTTTTGCAGGAATTGGGAAGGGCAGTGGAGAAAAACAATAATAATCCTCCATCAGTGTAATTGTGGTTACAGGCCTGCTTTCAAGTCTACTCTGCCTTTTTTTCCCCTTCTTCTTTTAATATTTTTTCTCCTAAGTAAAAGGTAAATAATTAAACATCTGCTACCTTCAGAAATCACTTAGCTACCTTTTTTGCTTGAATCACTCTTGTGCACCTCATGATGACTGTGGGTGTTATGGAGGATATGAGGGAAAAAGAATACTTGAAAGCTAAGCTTCACCAGCATTTTCCTTGCAAACAGTGTAAAGCATCTGCAGACTTCATGCATGAACTGGCACTAGACAGGCAGGGGAGTGGCACCACAGGTAGAAGGTGTCTGGGACCACAGGGAGGGACAGAGCATAACTGTAAGGGCAGGGCAAAGCTGGAAGCCTTACCTACAGGTGCCTTGTTAAGTAATGTGCTGGTAGGGGGAGGTTGGTGGGGTTGTCCTTCATAGATGTGGGATCATCAAGGAGAGCTGCCAAGGAGGATCCAAAGAGGGAACGAGGATGATTTAGGTATGTGTGAAGTGCCAAGGAGAATCCAAAGAGGGAATGAGGATGATTTAGGTATGTGTGAAGTGCCAAGGAGAATCCAAAGAGGGAATGAGGATGATTTAGGTATGTGTGAAGTGCCAAGGAGAATCCAAAGAGGGAATGAGGATGATTTAGGTATGTGTGAAGTGCCAAGGAGAATCTAAAGAGGGAATGAGGATGATTTTGGTGTGTGTGAAGTGTTCAAACAGAAAGCAGCCATATCTGTGAGAAACCAGGGGTGACAAAGTTGCAAACTGTGCCTATAATCAAAAGCATTGTTGGGAGGATAAAGAGAGACTGCAGTGAGTAAAAAGACGTGGCTGGCAGAAAGAAGAGAGACATATCTTCACTTGGTTGCACAAAGCTGATACAGCCATGCCTGGAAAGGGCTTGTAGGGATACAAGTCAAGGTGAACAATGTACAGAGAGAGGACTTGGACCTTATAATTTACCTGCTTAGATATTTATCAGCTTAGACCTCCTCAAGCCAGGCAGGTAGGAGACATCAATTGGACTCAGGGTGCAGGACAATGAACACAGACCACAACTGAAGCCATGACATATCAGAAATTATGAAGTTCAGAGGGTCCAGGGCAGGCTGGATGGGTGAGCAGAGGCCAATGGGATGAGACTGAACAAGGCCAAGTGCAGAGTTCTACACTTTGGCCACAACAACCCCAAGCAGTGCTACAGACTAGGGACAGAGTGGCTGGAGAGCAGCCAGGCAGAGAGGGACCTGGGGGTGCTGGGAGGGAGAGAGGAGCTGAAGGTGAGGCAGCAGTGTGCCCAGGTGGGCAGCAGAGCCAATGGCATCCTGGCCTGCATCAGGAGCAGTGTGGCCAGCAGGAGCAGGGAGGTTCTTCTGCCCCTGTGCTCAGCACTGCTCAGGCCACACCTTGAGTGCTGTGTCCAGTTCTGGGCCCCTCCATTCAAGAGAGATGTTGAGGTGCTGGAAGGTGCCCAGAGAAGGGCAGCAAGGCTGGGGAGGGGCCTGGAGCACAGCCCTGTGAGGAGAGGCTGAGGGAGCTGGGGGTGTGCAGCCCAAAGAAGAGGAGGCTCAGGGCAGAGCTCATTGCTCTCTGCAGGTCCCTGAAGGGAGGTTGTAGCCAGCTGGGGTTGGGCTCTGCTGCCAGGCAACCACCAACAGGAGGGGACGGAGTCTCAAGCTGTGCCAGGGGAGGTCTAGGCTGGATGTAAGGAGGAAGTTGTTGGCAGAGAGAGTGATTGGCATTGGAATGGGCTGCCCAGGGAGGTGGTGGAGTGCCCATCCCTGGAGGTGCTGAAGCAAAGCCTGGCTGGGGCACTTAGTGCCATGGTCTGGTTGATTGGCTAGGGCTGGGTGCTAGGTTGGGCTGGGTGAGCTTGGAGCTCTCTTCCAACCTGGCTGATTCTATGATTCTATGATAAGTTGTGTGAGACAGTTTAGAGAGGTACAAGGTAGGAAGGTATCTGAGCTGTGGAAAACATTTCAAGTGGGATATTAGATAAGGAGATAAAATGGGAGAGAGAGAAGCCAAAAAATAACAGGGAAAAGAGAGCAAAGGTCAAAACACAATTCTTAACACTCTTGCCAGCAGTAGTGGCAATTCCAGTGAAAAGTTGAAGGCAGGATCATTTCTTTAGCTACTAATGATTAAAAATCATGGCATCCTGGCTATGAAGTATGACTGAGAGTGTCAAGCAATCTGTATTTTCACAGAACTGCTCTGTACCTCAAAGCAAGACAGTATGGGTGTGTTCAGTACAATAATCACCACACCCCAGAACAAACTGCAGCATTTTTTTTCATATAACACAAGTAAAGATCTCTGAAATCCAAGCCACCTCACAAGAGAAGGTATCTGTCAGTTCTAATAGGAAGGTGAATTTTTGTTCTCAAGTCTTAACAGGAGTAAGCATTCACAGAGCACAAAAGGCCACCAGAAATCTTCCCTTCGTCGTATCTGGTATCAGGAAAGCCCCATGAGGGTGGCTCCCCCATCCCCCAGCCACACTGCTCAACATGAACTGGGCAGCTGGCAGTGTCTCCCAGACCACAGGAAATATCAAGAGAGGGGACACCTGCCTCAAAAGTGGAGCCAAGAGATTTGTTTGCTCCTTCTGCTCTATGATCTTCAACAAGGAAGCTGTTGCATGTGTCCAGGGTCAAACAGGAAATGTCAGGGGTCCAGAGACTGCAGAGGTCTGTTCTGAGCTGTTTACCTACTTCATCCCCCTGGTTTAACAGCTGTGTCTATAACTTATGTGAGCCAGGCCAACTTCTGAACGAGCCTGGATGTGCTGATACAGTCAGAGGATTCTGTGCGTGCATTGACTCCAGACTGAGTGCAAAACTCTCCCCAGCTGGGGAGAGAGAATTCTTGAAAAAGCAACCAAGGACACTAAAACAGTGGACTTATCTGAAACACCTTTTATGATTCATTCAGTACACCAAACTTTTCTAATACAAGCCTTATCAGGAAAGGCTGAGAGCCCTGGGGCTGTTTATTCTGGAGAGGGGGAGACTGAGAGGAGATCTGATCAATGTCGAGAGGAGATCTGATCAATGTCTATACATATCTGAGGGTTGGGGGTCAGGAAGGAAGGGACAGGGAGAGACTGCTCACTTGTACCCTGGGATAAGCCAAGGGGTAAGGGATGGAAACAGCAGCACAGGGAGTTCCACTTTGATATAAGGAAGAACTTCTTTAGTGTAAGGGTGACAGAGCACTGGCACAGCCTGCCCAGAGAGGTTGTGGAGTCTCCTTTCCACTTTGACATAAGGAAGAACTTCTTTAGTGTAAGGGTGACAGAGCACTGGCACAGCCTGCCCAGAGAGGTTGTGGAGTCTCCTTTCCACTTTGACATAAGGAAGAACTTCTTTAGTGTAAGGGTGACAGAGCACTGGCACAGCCTGCCCAGAGAGGTTGTGGAGTCTCCTTCTCCGGAGTCTTTCCAGCCCTATCTGGATGTGCTCCTGTGTGACCTGCACTAGATTGTCTGGTCCTACTCTGGCAGGGGGGTTGGACTGGATGATCTGTTTGGGTCCCTTCCAACCCCTGACATCCTGTGAGCCTGTGAGGTAAGAAGCATGCTACGTGTCTGGCTGGTGTAACAAAATACGTTCAGGCTGTCAGATAATGAAGAGACAAATGTTCATCTCTGACTCACGTTCACAGCATGCTCCTACTGACCTGGGTTTTGTTATTTAAAGAAAGCAAGTTGGATCCATTACTGCCAAAGTAAGACAGGCACAAAGTATTTCATGCTCTCTGTAAGCACACCATGCTACCTAGTAAGCTGCTATTGTTCTTCTTAACAGTTCAGAATTCTAAAGATATATAATCCAAAGCCCAGTTACAGTCACAGAAAAAGGTGCATCCGGCTTCCTGAAGGAAATCCTTCTGCTTTAGCTGGATGTTTGGGGAAGTTTTTCAAAGACAACAACTTTAAAGAAGGATATTGCCTTATCCCCTGAGTAATTTGGCCCTTCGAAGCTCAGCCATGAGTTTGTGGCTGGGGAGGGACTATTGACAAGGTCTTGCAATGCCAGGACAAGGGGCAATGGGTTTGCAGTGGCAAAGGGGAGACTAAAACTGGATGTTAGGAGGAAGATGTTTGCAGTGAGGGTGGTGAGACACTGGTGCAGCTTGCTCAGGGAGGTTGTGGAGCACAGAATCACCCAACGTGATCTTCGATCACGTTGGGTGATTCTGTGCTCCACAACCTCCCTGGAGTTCTTCTGTGCTCCACAACCTCCCTGGAGGTCATCAAGGCCAGGTTGGATGAGGCCTTGAGTGCCCTGTACTAGTGGGAGGTGTCCCTGCCTATGGCAGGGGTTTGGAATTAGATGATCCTTCAGGTCCCTTCCAACCTTCCCATTCTATGGTTCTACATGGGGCCTCAGTTACTCTCTTTCTTGAGCAGGGCTCTTTTTGATTTATACATCTGTGTGGGTCAAAAATGATTTCTCTTTGTTAGGCACTGCATTTAATCACAGAGTATTTGGCTCAAAGGAATCAAGCTGTAGGATTGGGAAATGTAAACAAAACTTTGGTAAGGATAAGAAAGGACTAAGAGCAACTGAACACAGTATGTAAGTATTTACATACTGACGTACTGACTAGACCATACATCCAGATGGTAAAGCTTAATGAAAGCATCAGCTTTCCTCTTTGGGAGGTGGAAGAGGAACAGGAAAAAAAAAAAATATAAAACAACAACCCCCAAAACAACCTTGGATAATCCATTTGTTCCTTTCTAAGTAAATGAACCAAACAACAAACGCTGAAAGCTCTCAAAGTTGCTGTTAAGCGCAGATAACAAAGAAGCTCCCCCAGTTATTTCAGTCTGAAGGGGAAAAAAAATGATCCTTATCCTAAGAATCCAAATGTTAGCTTCCTTCTTCTCCCAGTTACAAACACTCTGCAGGGTTCAGTGTGCTACAGCAGGCATGCTGGCTCTTCCATCATCCTGGCCACCAGTAAGTACCTTCTCCCACATTCATTCATGCACTCCTCTTTGACAAGCTGTCTCTGAAAGGCTTTCTGGCTTTGTGTCATATTTGGTGAGTTGCTGTGCCTGCCTTATATCTTTCTCGCTTGGAATACATTATTTCAGTGCTGCATTGCCAAAGGAGCATTTCCATCATCTCTCAGGGTCTTTTAAGAGTGTTTAGTGGACAGAGAGTGTTAATGGAAAGAGGAATCAGTGCAGCCTCAGCAAGTGTGCAGATGACACCAAGCTGTGTGGCACAGTCGACTTGCTAGAGGGCAGGGATCCATCCAGAGGGACCTGCACAGGCTGCAGAGCTGTGCCCAGGCCAACCTCATGACATTCAACAAGACCAAGTGTAAGGTCCTGCACCTGGGTAGGCACAATCCCAAGCACAACTCCAGGCTGGGNAATGGATTCTGTAGCCATTGCCTTTGCCATGTGCCCATGCTCTGCCCACTGCTTGGCCCAGCTGCCAGCAGGACCACTTGTGTCAGCACCTGATAACTGGGGATGGACTAACTGCACTAACTGCTGCTGAATGCAGCTGAATTCTGTGCGTGTATACAATGCAGGTTCTAATATACTGTGTGCAGCTCTGGAGGCCCCAGCACAGGAAGGACATGGAAGTGTTGGAGTGGGTCCAGAGGAGGCCATGAAGATGCTGAGAGGGCTGCAGCAGCTCTGCTGTGAGGACAGGCTGAGAGAGTTGGGGCTCTGCAGCCTGGAGAAGAGAAGGCTTCCAGGAGACCTTAGAGTAGCCTTCCAGGATCTGAAGGGGGCTACAGGAAGGCTGGGGAGGGACTGTTGACAAGGTCTTGTAATGACAGGATAAGAGGCAATGGGTTTGAAGTGTCAGAGGGGAGATTGAAAGTGGATGTTAGGAGGAACAGGTTGCCCAGGGAGGTTGTGGAGCACAGAAGCACCCAACATGATCAAAGATTACAGCCCTCTGAGCATCTTTGTGGCCTCCTCTGGACCCACTCAAACAGTTCCATGTCCTTCCTGTGCTGGGGGCTCCAGAACTGCACACAGGGCTCCAGATGGGGCCTGGATAACTTGTGAGTCTTCACTAAGAAGTACTATGCTTGCCTTTGCTTTGTGCTGAGATGTTAAGTTTGCCATAGGAAATCTTGCCTTTAAAATGTTTGCCAGTGGTTCTTGAATTAGCCTGAATCCCAGGAAACTTAGGGTGAGCGTGACATAGTTATGTGGGTCAAGAAAATGAGAATGGCCTGGGTATTGTAGGAAGGCTTTCTTGTTAACAAAAGTAGTTACCGTGACTATCTGCAAAGGCCAACGGGAGAAAGAAAACATAGCTTGGGTACGCTCAGCAGTGAGGAATGAGAGGCCACATTGCTCACTGGCTGGGACTTAGATCAAGGGATGGGGAAGCAGGTGGGCAGCAGTGCCATAGCTAGCACAGCAGGTACTAAAACCTGTGGCTGATGCAAGCCAGTACTGAATTACTGCAGTCTCAAAGCAAGAGGGAAGCAGACGGCAGATGATGAGGCAGAAGTGCTTCTCCAGCTGCAGCGCAGCTCACACCTGTTTAAAGCCAAATATCAAAGCTTGTTCCTGACAATCTGTCTGTCTGTGTTAGCATGGGGTATTTATGTAGTTTTCTGGTTTTATTTTCTTTAAAACACCTATTGCTGACTTTTCACTCCTGGCCATTTTAGTGCTTGTTTAAAGAAAGGTTCTTTTCATCCTAGAATCATAGAATGGGAAGGTTGGAAGGGACCTCAAAGATCATCTAGTTCCAACTCCCTGCCATAGGCAGGGACACCTCCCACTAGTACAGGGCACTCAAGGCCTCCTCCAACCTGGCCTTCAACACCTCCAGGGAGGTTGTGGAGCACAGAATCACCCAACCTTGAGCAACATATTTCAGTTTCTCACCACCCTCACTGCAAACAACTTCCTCCTAACATCCAGTCTAAATCTCCCCTCTGACACTTCAAACCCATTGCCCCTTGTCCTGTCATTGCAAGACCTTGTCAATAGTCCCTCCATAGCCTTCCTGTAGCCCCCTTCAGATCCTGGAAGGCTACTCTAAGGTCTCCTGGAAGCCTTCTCTTCTCCAGGCTGCAGAGCCCCAAATCTCATAGCCTGTCCTTATAGCAGAGCTGCTGCAGCCCTCACTGCTGTGTGTCTGCACTTTTGGCAGAACAGGTTTTCTTCATGTCTCCCAAACTCGCTGTGCAGTAATTTCCATTGACTGCAGGGGTATCTGCTGGTGATAGCAAAGCTCATTGACTTCAAAGTCCCTTGCTGTTGTTGCTGCACTTGGCCAAGAGTCTGCTCATGACTGTAGCAGATGTTTCTAAGCTTTTTTTCTCTCCCTCTCTCTTTTCTTTTTTTTTTTCCCCTTTCCCAAATAGACTGATGGGAACCTTATGGTGCAGTTTTTCACTACAGTCCTGAAGTGAATGCCAGTAGAGCTACATTTTGAAACCTTCTCTCAGCTTCATAGTTCTCATAAGAGGAAAGTTTCCCTTTCTAGCAGATGAAAGCTAAAGTTTGCCACTCTGCCAGCTACCTGATGGCAGATAATCAGCAGATTCCTGTTTAGTCCCACTTACTTTATCTTGATATGGGTTGGTTTTTTATAGTTCCCTAGAAAATTTCATAGTAAAATTATTATCTGAAGAAATTTTGGATGAAAGTTGTGAACAATTCATAGTAAGAGCCTGAACAGCTTTATTAGGAGATTGGAACTAGATGATCCTTGAGGTCCCTTCCAACCTTACCATTCTATGATTCTGTGATGATTACTCCACAAATGATGCCAGCTTACTTCTCATCTAATTAGTGCTTATAAATGTCTCCTTAGCATTATCAAATATTCTGTCAGGATTTTAGAGTATATGTGCATTAGAAGAATTTTGGTTTAGGAGGATCTGTGTTGAGTAGGAGTGATTGAAGAGGATTTAGTAGGACTATTGTAGGCAGGGGGAACAAAAGAGAAATTAAGCCTCATTCACAATTTAAAATGGGGCAAAGCTGCACCTATTAATAGCACTCCTAAAACCAGACCAGGAACTCTGCCCCTTACCACATCCATTGCAAGTGATATTATCAATGAAGAACTCAATTGTGCATTTTATAAACGTCAGTTTCCATGGTGTCTACCTTGGGCCTTTCTCCAGTAACTTTAGAGAGACCTTAATCATAGAATCATAGAATGGGAAGGTTGGAAGGAACCTCAAAAATCATCCAGTTCCAACCCCCTGCCATAGGCAGGGACACCTCCCACTAGCACAGCTCACTCAAGGTCTCCTTCAACCTGGCACTGAACACCTCCAGGGAGGCTGCAGAGCACAGAATCACCCAAGGTGATAAAAGATTGGAACTTGGGGTTGGAACTAGATGATCCTTGAGGTCCCTTCCAGTCATACCATTCTATGATTCTATTCTTGCTGCAGTTTCCTGCCCTGGTCTTGTGTCCAGCCAGCCTGGAGACCTGGTAGAGATGGTCAGTGCAGCCTTGTGTGTCAGCGAATGAATAGCCTCAGTTGTGTATAGTTTAGCTGTAAGTGCTGCTCTCCTCTTCCAGACAAAAATTAGCATAATGCACATACCCAAAAGTTCAACCATCTGCCTCTGTGTCCTGCTGGCCATATGTGAACATTTTGTGTGGTTAGCCTTGAAGGTTTGTGCCTTGCTCCACTCTGCTGGCATCAGCACGTGCTCCAGGTCAAGCACTGAAACGGATTCTGTATGCTGCTAGACCAAACCTTTCAGGTTTTTTTGATCAATAGGTGTCAAGGATGAGCTGCTGGCTTTCATTACCCAGCACCTCCCATCTGCACTACACCACATGATATGTCTTGTGCCATCTTAACAGAGATCTAATACTACATTGCAACAGCAGCTTTTCGGATCAGCAAACTCATTTCTTCATCACCAACCAGTCTGTCCAGAGATGCAGGATTTTCTCTTTGGTGTGCATCTTTATGTACAGGTGAGTACAGATGTTGAACATGCCTGACAGTCATCAATGCCCTTTGAGCAATTCACCTGGGATGTTTTATCTTTCACATTAAAATAAATAAATAAATAAATAAAGAAGCATTCAATAGCACACAGCTGTCAAAAATAACTTCAAATCCTGCAGATGTTAGACGCTTCCTTCCTGCTTCTCAGCATGCTGGGGGAAAATATTGCATTACAGATGTGGCATGCTAAAGCAAAAAAGCAAAAAAAGAAAAAAAGGAGGCTATGATTATTTATTATATTGAACTTACCTTCAAGAGCAAGAAAAGTGCTAGATGGGAGACAAATGATAAAACTCCTTTCCCAGCTTTCATCCATCAGTGAGGCTTTTAGAAGTGACATATGTAACAAACATATGGCAGCCATAAAAGCAACATCAGCATTCACAAATTACAAAATAAAACAGAAAGTCAAAATAGTTTTGTTCCACCTACAGTAACTCTGGGATGAGCTATGAAGATAGCACAGTTTTATGAAAACCAGAAGGGAGACTGAAGCAGTTACTTAGCTGGAGCATCCAACTAGATAGATCACAGAATCATAGAATGGTAAGGTTGGAAGGGACCTCAAGGATCATCTAGTTCCAACCATAGGCAGGGACACCTGCCACCTGTACTAGGTCACTCAAAGCCTCA
>VWZE01024687.1:46833-58677 GCA_013396675.1 Eubucco bourcierii
TGAAGGGGGCTATGGGAAGGCTGGGGAGGGACTATTGGCAAGGTCTTGGAATGCTAGGACAAGAGACAATGGGTTTGAAGTGGCAGAGGGGAGATTTAGACTGGATGTTAGGAGGAAGTAGTTTGCAGTGAGAGTGGTGAGACACTGGCACAGGTTGCCCAGGGAGGTTGTGGAGCACAGAAGCAACCAACGTGATCTTTGATCACGTTGGGTGCTTCTGTGCTCCACAACTTCCCTGGAGGTGTTCAGGACCGGGCTGGATGAGGCCTTGAGTGAGCTGTGCTAGTGGGAGGTGTCCCTGCCTATGGTAGGGGGTTGGAACTGGATGATCTTTGAGGTCCCTTCCAACCTTCCCATTCTATGATTCTCTGATTCTATATTGAAATTGCCAGTCTCAGAAATTAGGAAGGGATTTGAAACTTGAAAGCCTCGGATCCTTTTTAAGTTACCTTGGATCAATATAAACATCTTGGGTCTCTCCTTTCCTGAATACTCCTCAGAGGAAGAATTGGGCTTTCATTTTGACACAGTATGAGGAAAACTTCTGTTTTCAAATAGAAGTTCTAATGCCCATGCCTCAGAGTTCCATATATAGAGAGAATTCCATAATGGCAGGAGTCCTAGAGTCTTGCTGAAGTGTATTAGAAACCTTCTGGCAGCTACTGTCTTTCTGTAGAGAAGACTGTGCCATGAGTTGTGCCAGGGCAGGTCTCTTTTCCCAGTCAACCAGCAACAGAAGGAGGGGACACAGTCTCAAGTTGTGCCAGGGCAGGTCTAGGCTGGATGTTAGGAAGAAGTTCTTCATAGAGAGAGTGATTGGCATTGGAATGGGCTGCCCAGGGAGGTGGTGGAGTCGCTGTCCCTGGAGGTGTTCAAAACAAGATTGGCTGGGGGACTTAGTGCCATGGTCTGGTTGATTGGCTAGGGCTGGGTGCTAGGTTGGGCTGGGTGAGCTTGGAGGTCTCTTCCAACCTGGCTGATTCTATGATTCTACAATTCTATGATTATGGCAAAGGAAATCACTAGCAAACCTGTGTATCCTTTTCCTACCACGTTTCTGTAGTAGATAAGAGCCACGGACACAGATTAGGTTGAAAAGAGCTGTACAGAGAACAAAAAAGATCCTGTCCTGCCCTGGGGTAGTATAGAATCATAGAATGGGAGGGTTGGAAGGGACCTCAGGGATCATCCAGTTCCACCCCCCTGCCATAGGCAGGGACACCTCCCACTAGCACAGCTCACTCAAGGCCTCCTCCAACCTGGCCTTCAACACCTCCAGGGAGGGAGCAGCCACAACCTCCCTGGGCAACCTGTGCCAGTGTCTCACCACCCTCACTGCAAACAACTTCCTCCTAACATCCACTTTCAATCTCCCCTCTGCCAGTTCAAACCCATTCCCCTTGTCCTGGCATTCCAAGACCTTGTCAATAGTCCCTCCCCAGCCTTCCTGTAGCCCCCTTCAGATCCTGGAAGGCTACTCTAAGGTCTCCTGGAAGCCTTCTCTTCTCCAGGCTGCAGAGCCCAAACTCTCTCAGCCTGTCCTCATAGCAGAGCTGCTGCAGCCCTCTGTGAGTCAAGACTTGGATTCTATGACAGTTTCATCGTTAGCCATGCCCTTCAGCTGATCACTGTAGGAAAAAACACAGCTCCTGATGCACAGCTCATGACTACATTTCACTTAAAAATCCTATGACTTAAGCTGCCCTTTAATGCTTCTAGATCCCTTAATTACATAGATTGAAAAATGCACCCTATAACTAGCATGTGCTCAGACTGAAATGAATACTTGGGTTTCTTTTTCCCTTTAAAAATATCCCTTACTTGCCATTTTTATTTTTTTTTAAAAAACCTTAAAGATTCTATACTAAATGCAAAGTTTTATTAACAAGAACCTCTTAAAGAGAACTGAAAGTCACCAGATTTATTTTTTTCCTTCCTTCCTGCTTCTAGCACGATCCCTTTGGAACCAATGTGTGTCCATAGAGTTTGCTAGATGCAGGCATGAATTGCTGTACTTAATAAGCTATTTTGCATTTGCTTTCTCTCATGGAGCCAAAGATGATGAGGTATGGATTAAAATACATGAGTTCAATTATAGTGAAATAAGCTAAGGCACACAAGCAGCCTTCAGTGTGGTTGCATGTTTCCTAAGAGCTTGATCCTGTGGCTATGCTGCATGCTCAGCTATCACTGTCATTAGAAGGAGATCAGTCATCAGATGGAGGCTATAAAGGAATATCCATTTCAAGGCAATCAGCAGAGCTGGCAGTTTGAAGCTGGGGAGAGATGTGCAGATATGGGACAGTAGCTGGCTCAGATTTTTGCTAATTTGTTCACCAGCCTTTGAAGCACAGAAGCAGGAAAGGAAAACACATGAAATGTTAAATCATCCCACATTTCCAGGAAGGTACTGAAACAATTAAAAACTACTACTGCTATGCATATAGATTAGTTGGTTCTCCAAGGAAGCCAGAAAAAAATGTTATAAAAAGGAATAACCTCACCACTTAAAAGAGCAGAGGACACGTTGGGTTGTTATCCACTGAGCAATATAATACACACTGAGCACTTAATAAACAACTGTAAAAGCACAGGCTGTTGTACTGCAGGCAATGACAACTGCCTTGGGAAATTAGATATTCCTCCAACTTTGAAGCCACACAATCATCACAGCTTCAACCACTTCAGTGGGACTTGACAAAGAGAAGTCACAAAAGCATGAGGAGGAAGATGGCAACAAAGGAAATGTTTCCCAAAAATGGATAAAATCAGAGAACCAAGAAGAGGAATCAGGAGAGATGTAGACGTTACTAGGAAATCGGTAACCATCAGATTGTTATTGCTGAGGTTGGTCTTAAAAACCCTAGGGTACTGACCTGGTAACAACAAAGGGAAGCAAGCTTTTTACTTCGTTTCTGCCAAACAAAGTACAGTGTAAGGATTCTAGAACCATACAATCATAGAATGATAGAATGGTAAGGTTGGAAGGGACCTCAAGGATCATTCAGTTCCAACCCCCTAGTACACCTCCCACTAGCACAGTTCACTCAAGGCCTCCTCCAACCTGGCCTTCAACACCTCCAGGCAAGGAGCAGCCACAATCTCCCTGGGCAACCTGTGCCAGTGTCTCACCACCCTCACTGTAAAGAACTTCCTCCTAATATCCAGTTTCAATCTCCCCTCTGCCAGTTCAAACCCATTCCCCTTGTCCTGGCATTCCAAGCCCTTGTCAACAGTCCCTCCCCAGCCTTCCTGTAGNTGTCTGTAAACTAATTTATTGGGGCAGCAATGTGCCCTTGTGGCCAAGAGGGCCAATGGGATCCTGGGGGGCATTAAGAGGAGTGTGGCCAACAGATCCAGGGAGGTTCTCCCCACCTTCTACTCTTCCCTGGTGAGACTTCACCTGGAATATTGCATCCAGTTCTGGGCTCCCCAGTTCAGGAGGGGCAGGGATCTACTGGGGAGAGTCCAACAGAGATGATGAAGGAACTGTAGCACTGCCCTGTGAGAAGAGGTTGAAGGACCTGGGGCTTTTTGGTTTGGTGAAGAGAAGGGATAGAGGGGATTTAATCAATGATTATACGTATCTGAGGGCTGGGGGGCAAAAGGGAGGGGACAGGCTCTGCTCACTTGTGCCCTGGGACAGGACAAAGAGCAATAGATGGAAACTACAGCACAGGAGGTTCCACCTCAACATGAGGAAGAACTTCTTCACTGTAAGGGTCTCAAAGCCCTGGCACAGGTTGCCCAGAGAGGTTGTGGAGTCTCCTTCTCTGGAGCCTTTCAAGCCCTGTCTGGATGTGTTCCTGTGTGACCTGCACTGGATTATGATCCTGCCCTGGCAGGGTGTTTGGACTCGATGATCTCCAGAAGTCCCTTTCAATCTCTAACATCCTGTGAGCCTGTGATTCTCTTTCAAAATTCTTCTTCCAAACTGACCTGTTTCAATTTTATTTTAAATCAGGAAGTGATCAATGTCAGTGACTAATTACAGCCAAAAAAAGTCCTGAAAAACTGATGCCCTCAGTACATTTCTTCCAAACACTTAACTCTTCAGTTTGTTTTCTTTCAAAACATTCCAGAGATTTTACTTCAGGATGTGAAAAAGCAAAAAAAAAAAAAAAAGAAAAAGAAAAAGAAAAAAAAATCAAAACCACACTAGATCAAACAATATTTTTCCTCTGTAAAGCAATTAAGAACTTTTAAAATAGATTTGTGCAGCTGTAGGGTGAGAGAAGAAGAGCTGATGTTGGCAAGCAGCTGTTGTGCAGCACAGGTTTCCCAAATGAGTGGTAATTGTTTCTCTTGAAACTTGTGCTCCCCCATCTGTCAAATCTCTGTTACAGAGAGGAACACATCTCCCAAACTCTGAGCTGCACTTTGTGTGATGTTAGAACCCATTCAGCAAGGCCCAACGCCAGGTCCTGCGCTTTAGGTCACAACAACCCCAAGCAGCGCTACAGGGATCTGGGGGTTGGAATAGACAGGAGCTGAATGTGAGCCTGCAGACCAGGCAGCTGAATAGCAGCCAGTAGAGTGCCCAGGTAGATGAACAGGAGCCAGTAGTGTGCCCAGGTAGCTGAACAGGAGCCAGCAGTGTGCCCAGGTAGCTGAACAGGAGCCAGCAGTGTGCCCAGGTAGCTGAATAGCAGCCAGCAGAGTGCCCAGGCAGCTGAATAGGAGCCAGCAGTGTGCCCAGGCAGCTGAACGGGAGCCAGCAGTCTGCCCAGGCAGCTGAGTGGGAGCCAGCAGTGTGCCCAGGCAGCTGGATAGGAGCCAGCAGTGTGCCCAGGCTGCTAAACAGGTGCCAGCAGTGTGCCCAGGTAGCTGAACAGGAACCAGCAGTGTGCCCAGGAAGCTGAGTGGGAGCCAGCAGTGTGCCCAGGTAGCTGAACGGGAGCCAGCAGTCTGCCCAGGCAGCTGAGTGGGAGCCAGCAGTGTGCCCAGGCAGCTGGATAGGAGCCAGCAGTGTGCCCAGGCTGCTAAACAGGTGCCAGCAGTGTGCCCAGGCTGATGAATAGGTGCCAGCAGTGTGCCCAGGCAACCAAGAAGGCCAGAGACATCCTGGTTGGCATTAAAAATGCTGTGTCCAGCAAGAGCAGGGAGGGGATTGTCCCCTTGGACTCTGCTCTGGTGATTGTCACCTCGAGTGTACAGTTTTGGGCACCTCCATACAAGAGAGATGTGGAGGTGCTGGAGCAGGTCCAGAGGAGGGCAACAGAGCTTGGGAAGGGCCTGGAGAATAAATCTGATGAGGAGAGACTGAGGGAGCTGGGGATGATTAACTTGAAAATGAGGAGGCTGAGGGCAGACCTCACTGCTGTCTGCAGCTACTTGAAGGGACATTGTGGAGAGGCTGCTGCTGGGCTCTGCTCACAGAGAATTGGAGACGGAACAAGGGGCAATGGCCTCAAGGTGAGGCTGGGGAGGGTTAGATTGGACATTATGTTAAAGCTTTTCACAGAGAGGGAATGGAATGAGCTACCCAGTCAAGGTGGGTGACTCCACCACCTCCCTGGCTGTGTGTAAGGGTGGTTTGGATGTGGTGCTTGGGGATGTGGTTTAAGGTGACTCTTGTATAGTAGGGATATTGGTGGGGCTTGATGATCCTGAGGGGCTCTGCCAACCTGGGTGTTGCTGTGTGGTTCTGTGTATTCTGATGGAAATTCTTGGAATGAGATGCCTCAGTTCTGACCCTTCTGCTGCCATGTTTAGAGGGACAGGATGTTCCTCTGGAGAGTTTGTGTGAGTGGATTCCAAAGTGTGCCTCCTGCACACACATAACCAAAGCTTTCAGGCACCAGGACATTCCTTTGCCCAGGTGGCATTTTGAGAGCAGGTCTGGACAGATGCAATGACTGAGGAGGAAATTACTCTTTAAAGAAGGGCTGACATTTTTTCCCCTCTCCTTTCTCCTGCCTGAATTCTTTCTCTCCCAACTCCGAGTGTGTTGCATTCTTTTGCTTATGAAAGAAACCAAATCCAAACTGAACAAAGTTTGTTGCTTGAAGTTCTTTTTTCCCCCACTCATTGCCCAAATCAAGTTGAGATGCTCAGGCCAGTTTTATAGCAAAACCACAGTGTTGCAGCTTGTTCCATGGTGAGTTGCAGATCAGTTTTGCTGTCAAGGATGGCAAAGATGGATTGGGTTAGATTGTTGTATTTGTCTTAACTTGGGTTCCCCATGCTGCACTCACTCCAGCAAAAAACTGGCTTACCAACTATTTTTATTGGCTTGTCACCTTTACTGATATAAAAAACATTAAGGATCTATTCAAACCAGATTGTAAAATACTTGAAAATCTCCAGCATGTATTGCAGGGATGTGTGTGGGGTCAGTTTTGTGAATGTCTACATTTATTATTAGTTTTTAGCTCTCAAAATCAGCCTGCCTTATTTAATTCCTTAGGCACTCCAAATGCCATTTCTCCCTGTATTTTGGTGAAGGAATGGATCCTTGGGCACTCCAAATGCCATTTCTCCCTGTATTTTGGTGAAGGAATGGATCCTTGGGCACTCCAAATGCCATTTCTCCCTATATTTTGGTGAAGGAATGGATCCTTGGGCACTCCAAATGCTACTTCTCCCTGTATTTTGGTGAGGGAATGGATCCTTGGGCACTCCAAATGCTATTTCTCACTGTATTTTGGTGAGGGAATGGATCCTTAGGCACTCCAAATGCCATTTCTCACTGTATTTTGGTGAGGGAATGGATCCTTAGGCACTCCAAATGCTATTTCTCACCATCTTTTGGTGAAGGAGTGGATAATTAGTCTGAATGCTGAGAAAATTTCAGCTGCATTCTGCCTTTGAAATGCCAGGGGAGGACATGGTAGCAAGAACTGCCCTTGGAGCAAGATGCTCAGTAATGTCACATGAAATGCAGTCGTAGAACCATAGAGTTGTCAGGGTTGGAAGGGACCTCAAAGATCATCTAGGTCCAACACCCACCCCACCCCCCATCATAGGCAAGGACACCTCACACTACATTAGGTTGCTCAGAGCCACATCCAGCCCAGCCTTAAAAACATCCAAGGCTGAGGCTTCCAACACCTCCCTGGGCAACCTGTGCCAGTGCCTCACCACCCTCATGGTAAAGAGCTTCTTCCTAACATCCAACCTGAATCTACCTATCTCTAGTTTTGCTCCATTCCCCCCAGTCCTATCAGTACCTGACAGCCTAAAGAGTGCCTCCTCAGCTTGCTTGTAGCTCCCTTCAGACACTGAAAGGCCACAATAAGATCTCCTTGGAACCTTCTTCTCTCCAGACTGAACAGTCCTAGCTCCCTCAGTCTGGCTCCATAGGAGAGTAACTCCAACCCTCTGATGTCTCTGGCAAAAATTCTCCAGGAGGTGCCAGCACAGAATTCTGGACTGGAGAAAATAATTGTAGAAGAGTAGCAAAGAGAAACTCATTTGAATTGAAAGCAAAGTAGAACAAAGTGCAGCATTGCAACATGGTTTTGTATTTTGTGTGCTGTGTTGTCCTGGATGCTTCCTAAAGCTTTGTTAGAGCTATCCTAATTGGTAAGAGCTTGCTGAGACAGTTTGCTGCAAATGAGGCTTTGGATAATAGAGGTGAATTTTGATTTGCAGTACTCTCCTAAAAAGTGTTTTCTGACAAGGGACATGATGTGAGTTGTGTGTGGCACACTGCTTGGAGTTCACAGAATTAATAGAATCCTATAGCCAGGAGAGCCAATGGCATCCTGGCCTGGATCAGGAGCAGTGTGGGCAGCAGGAGCAGGGAGGTTCTTCTGCCCCTGTGCTCAGCACTGCTCAGGCCACCCCTTGAGTGCTGTGTCCAGTTCTGGGCCCCTCCATTCAAGAGAGATGTTGAGGTGCTGGAAGGTGTCCAGAGAAGGGCAGCAAGGCTGGGGAGGGGCCTGGAGCACAGCCCTGTGAGGAGAGGCTGAGGGAACCTGCAGAAGAAGAGGCTCAGGGCAGACCTCCAGAGAGTCACCTGCATGTGTGACATTGCTGTGGAACATTATCAGTGAGCTGTAAGCACAGGGTAAGGAAAGTCCTGGCTGTAGAAATGACAGCTGGGGCTCTGCAAACTGTGGTGTTGTTAGGTGAGAATTCAAGAGCAACTACATCTATATAGGTAAGTATCAGATGTGGTTTGAGCCACAGAGATTAACTTTTTGATCACTGATGCCTGGACTCTGTTTCACAGAAGAATCCTCATTGGTCTCCCCTCCTTTGGATCAAGAGAGAGTTGAAAGATTAAAAATACAAAAAAAAGTCACTCTGGAGGGACACAAAACACTGGAATAGGCTGCCCAGAGAGGTTGGGGAGTCTCCCTAGAGACATCCAAACCCTTCCTGGCTGGGTCTGTGTCATCTCCTCCAGGTGATGCTACTCTGGCAGTGGGGTTGATCTTTCAAGGTCTCTTCCAACTCCTAAGGTCTGTGATGCTGTGCCAGGCTAAGGCAGTGTCAGTGCCACAGCAATCTCCTCCTCTCTCTCCAAGATGCAAAGCAGCTCCTTTAAAAGAACACAAACAGAACTCATTTAAAAACGAATTGCAGGGAGAGGCAGGATTGGGAGCATCCAGAGATGTGGCTGCAGAGTCAGGCTCAAGCTTCAGAGCAGGCAGCTGGAGAAGGACTGCTCAGAAAAACCTGCAGGGAAAGAGGAGGGACAAAGGTTGCAAATTACATCCTGGGGCTGCTCAAGCCATGTGCAGCCATGGCACTCTGGGCCATGGTTCAGTGCCCATGGTGCTGGTGAGCTGAAGGTTGGGCTGGATCATCTCAGAGAGCTTTGCCAACCCAAACACTTCTATGGCAACACAATGCTGCTGCCCAGCAGCTTCCAGCTCTGCCAAGGGCTTCAGCTCATCCTGGGGGAGCAGAAAGAAGCAGCTGAGCAGACAGGAGCTCAGCCTAAGAGAGCACCCAGCCAGCACCCGTGAGGGATGTCAGGGGAGCAGCAGTAAGTCTCTAACCTAGCTAACCGGGGGGCCACCAGGCCCCCCGGCCTTTGGAACCCACTCCCACTCACCCAGGGTGCACCATGGGCACTCACCAGTGATGCCAGGAGGAGGATCCCTCTGCCCAGATGGGCAAGCTTGGGGCTGCTGCCTTCCTGGGGCCATTAAATAGGGCAGTGGGTGGGGAGGGCAAAGTGGTCACACCTGGGGTGGGAGGAGACTCCAACAGGACCCAGGTGCTGTGGGTTTGGGGGAAAAAAGGGCAAAATGTGGGCTGGGAAAGGAGCAGGTGGGGTGGGAAAGGGGAGGTGGTGCTGAAGGGAGGGAGATGGAGAGGAAAAGGATGGAGATGAAAAGGAGTGTTGGGTGGTCTGTGCCAGGGCACAAGTGAGCAGATGCTGCCCCTTCCTTCACACACTCACAGAATTCACCAGCTTGGGACAGACCTTGGAGATCATGGAGTCCAACCTAGCACCTAACACCTTCTGATGAACTAACCCATGGCACCAAGTGCCTCATGCAGCCTCCTCTCAGACACCTCCAGGGATGGGCACTGCACCACCTCCCTGGGCAGCCCATTCCAATGCCAATCACTCTTGCTGGGAAGAACTTCCTATAACACCCAGGCTGAACCTGCCCTGGCACAGCTCGAGCTCTTGTTCTGTCCCTGGGTGCCTGGCAGAAGAGACTGGATCATCTTTTGGGGTTCCTTCCAGCCCCTAAGTCTCTGCAATTCTGTGATTCTGTAATTAGACTCACTCCAGTTTGGAAAACAATAAAGGCAGGAAATGGATTAATGAATTTGGTTGAACATTTTCTTTCAGGAGAGTTTGTACCCCAGCTCCAACTGCAGACATTAGAGCAGGAACCTGTAGGACCAATACCAGCTGCAGTGGATATGACCTACAGAAGCAGGATCAAAATGTGCAGATTCTCTCTAACAGATGAAAAGAAATTGCTGAAGATTTTGATGAGCAAAACCTTTCCATGAACATGCAGCACTTGTGTCAATTCCCTCTCACAATCCATGCATTTATCTCTCTCTTTTGAACTGGTTTGTTTGCTTTATAGCTCTGCACTACTCTCTTGCATACAGTTTTATCCTTAAGTACAAATATCTTGTTAGGATTTTCATGGGCCTTGTTGTGCTGCTCCTACTGAAGACAATAGGAAGGTCTCTTCCCTGGAGACTTTCAAAGCCTATCTGGAGGCATTTCTGTACAAGCTACCCTCAGAATCCAGCCTTGGCAAGGGGGTTGGACTTGGTGATCTCTAGAGGTCCCTTCCAACCTCTAAGGTTCTGTGATTCTGTCAGTAATTCATTTTAATCTTTTTTGAAATAATGCAGAGACAGAGCTCTAACTGCTGCTTTGTTTTATGAATGTTGAAACTGGGGTTGAATTTATTTTTTTTTTTTAATTTAAATCCCCAGTCTTCATGGATTTCACACCTAGCTATAGAGCAGATTAAAGATGTTATGCTAATATTTGCTTTTTAAGTGAACATTTCACTGCTGAGCCTGAAAATACACTCCATCAAGCATCTTTTTAAAGTGATGCTGGTTTTCACCTTGGTTCAGTTCTAAACACTACTCTAAGCATTACTCTGGAGTGCCTGAGTTTAAGTGTCTGGGCAAAGTCAAGATTAAATTGTCACAGAAATTAATTTTCCTTCAGAACTTCCAAATCATAGAATTACAGAATGGTAATGTTGGAAGGGACCTCAAAGATTATCTAGTTCCAACCCCCTGCCATAGGCAGGGACACCTCCCACTAGTACAGCTCACTCAAGGCCTCCTCCAACCTGGCCTTCAACACCTCCAGGGAGGGAGTAGCCACAACCTCCCTGGGCAACCTGTGCCAGTGTCTCACCACCCTCACTGCAAACAACTTCCTCCTAACATCCACTTTCAATCTCCCCTCTGACACTTCAAACCCATTCCCCTTGTCCTGGCATTCCCAGACCTTCTCAATAGTCCCTCCCCAGCCTTCCTGTAGCCCCCTTCAGATCCTGGAAGGCTACTCTAAGGTCTCCTGGAAGCCTTCTCCTCTCCAGGCTGCAGAGCCCCAACTCTCTCAGCCTGTCCTCACTGCAGAGCTGCTGCAGACCTCTGAGTATCTTCATGACCTCCTCTGAACCCACTCCAACACTTCCATGTACAGCTCACTCAAGGCCTCCTCCAACCTGGCCTTCAACACCTCCAGGGAGGGAGCAGCCACAACTGTTCCAGTGTCTCACCACCCTCACTGTAAAGAAGATAGACCCAACGAGGCATTGCTGCCTGGTCCTTTGTAACCAGAATGGTGTCTGCTGCCAAAGTCTGCTTTTTCGGGTAGCATCCTAACCTGTTTGTAAGTGGTGAATTGTTTCCCAGCTCTGCTTTCCTGGTTGTTTGGAGATGGGAATTCACATCAGAGATAGGAAACATGAAGAGAGAAGCAGAAACTTGCTGAGAGCCTGGCACAGTATGGAGTTGTGTGTGACTCTGCTTGGAGTTGTGTGTGACTGCTGGAGTTGGGTGTGACACACTGCTTGCAGTTGGGTATGACACACTGCTTGGAGTTGTGTGTCACACTGCTTGGAGTTGTGTGTGACTNTGTGTGTGACTCTGCTTGGAGTTGTGTGTGACTGCTGGAGTTGGGTGTGACACACTGCTTGCAGTTGGGTATGACACACTGCTTGGAGTTGTGTGTCACACTGCTTGGAGTTGTGTGTGACTCTGCTGGAGTTGTGTGTGCCTCTGCTAGAGTTGTGTCACACTGCTTGGAGTTGTGTGTGACTGCTGGATTTGGGTGTGACACACTGCTAGCAGTTGGGTATGACACTGCTTGGAGTTGTGTGTCACACTGCTTGGAGTTGTGTGTGACTCTGCTGGAGTTGTGTGTGACTCTGCTAGAGTTGTGTG
>VWZE01024688.1:0-67008 GCA_013396675.1 Eubucco bourcierii
CTTCCAACCTTACCATTCTATGATTCTATATTATTTTGTGCACAGGACAGACAATGGAATGCACAGTGTGAATTTCAGGAACTTACTGAACCAGTCCTCCTAAGTAAAGGGATTAAGTTTCCAATTTCATCAATGGAGACAGGTTTCCTTTAAAATCAAAGGAGTGAAAGTTTGTATTCATGAGAGTAAAATAAAGTGCTGTCTTATCTGAATTTGGACATGAAGTGAATAGAAAAAAAACCCCAAAACCCAAAAAACCAAACTATCGTCTGATCAGACAGGTAAAGATGCAGAAAGCTAGATTTGTGCTGAGATATCTGGAGATGATTCAAACTTTACAAGTTTGAAGACGATGTATAAAAGAATTAACAAGAGTTATACCTCCCTAAAACGGTCTTGAGAAATCTCTAAGCAATTTAGCAATTGCTGATGTATCTAAGTCTATTATAAAGACTTCCGTGCTCTTCATTGGGCCTGTACAAGAGAGGAAATTATCACAGTAAGGATTTGTCCTGAACACTTTTCTTTCCCTGACTCATGCACCCAGGTTAAGTGTGGGACATGTTGAAAAGGTGTTTTATTCCTGATGTCCTGAGAAATATCAATCGAATACCAGCTCCATTCATTCTAGAGGTACTGAAATGCATTGTTTATGTTGTGTGTGTCTAACAAGAAGGATTGAATTCTGTCCTCTGCTGTTACATAACAACTCCAGTGAAAAGGTTTTGGTCAACAGTTTTCTTAAATCAGAGAAAACCTAAATGTCCCATACATAGAAACATTTTGCAAGTCTGAACAACATTCATCAGTGGATATATAGCTCATCTGGATTATAAAGACTAGGTGGAGGATTATATCCGGTGCCCACTTCTCAAACCTTTGTAGCGTGTTCCTCTTTGCATCCTCTTCTTGCTCAGCAAATACACGTTTTTAATTTGTGCAAGGATTCTGGCTGATAAATGGGCTTTAAGCGATCTTGATTGACAAAAGATTCCAGGAAAAATATAACGGAGGGGAATTAATCTTACAGGCTTTCCATGCCCCCTGGTGGAAAATGCTCAGCCTAGCTGTTAAGGACTTCACAAAAAACTCTTATAAAACGGATGTGTGGTCATGAAACATATCTGAGTCACATTCTCATTTGAGGCACTGCACTATTATCAGTGTGTAGTCCATGCATAAGAACACACAAGATCCCGAGTTACAAATGAGCACCTGGACTCATTTAAGTGCTGCTAGCATGATGTACATTGCTCGTACGGTATAAATTGCTGGCCTAAAATTTCGTGCAGGCAAATGATGCCAAGCTCTTAATATATATAAAATGAACTCTAGTAACTTAAGCAAAATAATCACAATTTTCCCCACAGTCTTTCCAGGATTTCAATCTGGAGGGTTTTGAAGGATACACAATACCTTGTTACAAACCATATAATGTTTTTAAAAGAATCCAACTGACAACCTTGGCTAACATTGTATCTTCTATCTAGATTACTTCAATATGTCATGTCCGTATCACACCACTCTGTCCATGGTCCCAATGCCAAGGATTTCTGTCCTGTCCAACCTTTGCATCTGGAAGTAATGAGCTTAATATTCTGGCTCTGCCTCTATAAAAGCTATGTCACAAAAAAGTAGCAGTCTTACAAACTGTTGTATACCCTGAAGACAAATTCAAGATCCACACAGCCTCTCAAAGTTCCACTCAGATTCATTTAAAGACAACTTTTCCACCCTACTCCCATAAGGCCTACAGCATACTACAAAACTGTGAGAGCAATCTGACAGCCATTTATGCTTAAATTCTGTCCTAGACATGTCAAAGGACTGTGCTTAACAGATAATGAAGGGATAGGATATGCCTTAGGGGCAAAACATTATGTTAAAAAATTTTGCTTTTAAGATGTCCATTCTTTTCGTTTCAATCTTCTGAAAGAGAACAGAAGTTCTTCGTTTTCCAGTCTCATGTAAAGTGTGTAAAGTAAATGCAGCTTCTCTAGGAGCTCCTTGTGTGCTGGAAAAGCAGAGGCAGGTATTGCCCATCAGCTTGCGCTTTAGTGTTGACTCCACATTCATCATCATCACAACTTGCCAGATGAGAGCAACAGCAGTGCTCCCTTCACTGCTGTTTGTTGAGAGATTGAGACCTTTTCTGAGGAGGGTCCACCTTTAATCTCATTTCTTTCCATTTTCTTTCTTTTCCACAGGGTAAGAAGGGTGGGATATCAGTCTGAGGAGAGGCTTTATAAGTCACATAAGAAACACCAAGAACTACCATAACACCAAATGTGAGTTGTTTTCATTATCTCATAAGCCATTTTGTGCTTCATTTTCTAGAGTTATCAGCAGTCTGCAAAAATATGGAATCCTAAGCCAAAATGTGACAGCATTACTCAGACACCTCACCCAGCCTGCATAAATTTACAGAGGGAAAAGTATCTCACCTATCTTAGGCACCAATTTTAGGATGGGATGAATTTTCAATTGGAAGTGCCTCTCTGCACATTAGCTACAGACAAAGATAGCCTTGGAATTATATTTAAATAGCTAAAATATAGTGGTATCAATCCCATTTTTTATACCAGGTTTGAAAACAGAATTCATTGAGTCAGCTCTTATGTCTGTCATATTCTTACACCATTATAAGAACTCATTTTTTACTCCTTGACTATTTTAATTGCATTTAAATCGAACTCTTCAGCATTTAAAACTTTGTTCAGTGCCTCTAAAATTAGAAATCCATTGTAAGAATATTGTCTTACTCCTCACCAGGAAGATGTTCAGGTATAGGCAATTTAATCATGTGTTCTTAGAACCAATATTATATTGTAGCTGGTCAGAAAGAAAGAAAGAAACAAACACCAAACAAATGAAACAAACAAACAAACAAAAAAAAAAAAACCAACTGAAAAATACAGTAGTTCTGAAACCAAAATGCTTTCTACAGTTTTGTTAAATGTGCTGAAATCCAGTTTTGACAGATAGGAATTTGAAACTGGGCTTCTAACACATCCTTTCATGAGTTTTTCAGGCTCAATGTTCCCGTGACATACTTAATTTTGTGTTCTTAACACAATTAAAAAGTCAACCATAATAAAATGTTTCTCTAAAACATTTCAGTTGATATAAGATATTTTCTTAAAACTTTCTCTTTGAAATTATTTCAAAATTTTCAGAAGTTGTGCTTAACTGGCCTAAGACCAAATCTGAAAATCCTCTGCAAACTTGGTTTTTTCTACATTTATTGTTTACATTCTGCCAAGAGTGTGTCAATCATAATGCTTTTTTAAAAGCTGAAAGAAAAAGAGATTCACTGTTCCTCAGAGAGGATTTCTCACTTACAGGACTACTAGTACCAAAACACTTTTCTTCATTTGGAACTACAGAGAAATTGGTGGCATTTTTCATACCATCTTGCAAAATTTAAACTGGTTAGAAGACATTAAATGAAATACTACAATTTCTGAAAGTACAACGGTGTTAGCTTATAACAACCAAATACCTGACTGGTTAAAGTTGCTCTCATTTGCTCTGAGGAACATGTACAAGAAACCAAATCCAATGTATTTCTACATAGCTATAAAGTCAGAGACAACAGGTTGGATATGTTTATTTGTTAGCATCCTTCTAAATTTTCAAATACAGATTTGCTATAAGAAGTCAGATTCCTCAGCTTACTGAGTTCATTTTGTGCTGCTTTGTAGATCACTTCATAGCAGTGGAAATTGATGTGTACCATCTGGAGGGTCTTCCTAAGTATTTCCCCTAAGATGGACTCCTTGGTTGTAAAGTCAGCAGAGATATCTTTGCTATCTGTGACATGTCTGCTGTACTGCCTGGCATGAGGGAAATTTACAGAGAAGATGGAGGATATGGAGAGAGAGGCATTTTTGCTGCCTCATTTTCCCATAGTTTATGAGTTCAATTCACTGGCAATATTTTGAGGGATTTCTCAGCAGTGTTTCATTTGAGAGCTGATGGTGCTGCAGAGCAATTTTCAGCCACTGTTTTCCACTGGTTTTCTCACTAACAGACTAGAACTTAACCCAGAATTGTTGTGGATTGACAGACATGATTGACCTTGACTACAGTTGGACTTCGAAGGAGATATGCACCTTGCTATGAGGTGCTCTGGCAGGCTGAGCTTAGTGAAGAGGTCTTCTGTTACCACAGAAGCTCCCAATGTATATGCAGCTCCTTGTCTTTGACATGTTTCCTTTATTTAATTTTTTTTTCTGCATTTTTTTTTTCAAATGTGTTTCCTATTTCCTTTCCTTCACGTTTCCTTTACTCAAAATACTTCAGAATCTACCATATCAGCAAAACCCCAAACCCTTAGCAACCAGCCAATCCTTATCCCACCCACAATACACATGCTCACATGTAAATTAACCATGTTTAAATTTCAGCTTTTGTTCAATGTCATAATGATCTGGTCATGCACTGAAATTCCATGACAGAAGCAAAGAGCAAAGCCATTGATCAGGAGCCTAGAACAAGGACAAGCTGAGGGAGCTGAAGGTGCTCAACCTGGAGAAGGGAAGGTTCCAAGGAGACCTAATAGCCACCTGAAGGGGGCCTAAGAGAAAGGCTGGAGAGGGAGTGTTTGCAGAGGCCTCTGGTGACAGGAAGAGGGCCAATGGTTTTAAATCAGAGAAGAGTAGATTTAGGTTGGATGTTAGGAAACTAACACTTGGTGCCATGGCCTAGTCTTGAGGTCTGTGGTAACGGGTTGGACTTGATGGTCTTAGAGGTCTCTTCCAACCCTGGTGATACCGTGATACTGTGATACTGTGAAGCAGTTCTTTATCATGAGGATGGTGAAACACTGTAACAGATTGCCCAGGGAGGTAGTCGAGGCCCCATTCACATAGATATTCAAGGTCAGACTCAACAAGGCTCTGAGCAACCTGATGCAGCGGAAGATGTCACTGCTTACTGCAGGGGAGTTCAATTGGATGACCTTTATTGGTCTCTTTCAACCCAAACAGTTCTAAGACTCGGTGATTATCTCTTTCCAAAAGGGTTTATAGTACTAGAATAAAGAAAGAAATGAAGATAGGATAGACACATGTGGGAGGAATAAGGAAATACTGAGGGGAAATTAGGTTTTATGGATTGCACAATCTCTAAAATCTGAGCTAAATTATTGTGCTTTGTTTGGCCTTCCTACCTGTATGTTTGCATTTACTGGAGTTCAGTTTTGACAATATTCATGCTCAGCATTTTTATAATAGAGAGTGTCCCAGGTTGGGAACTATAAGGTTAAAAAGAGTCCTCTGGGGACTGGAAGATTGTTATTCAATCCCATAATTCTGCTATCTTTTCATAAACTCACGGCAAGGCCAACTTGTTCTCCTTTCCTCCCCCTCCAGCCTTGTGTCGGGCAGGAACTGTGTTATCGGGACAAACATGTAAGGACAGGCCTGGTTTGGGGCCTCCAGAGGCTGTGCTTAGGCCTCTTGGATGGCAGAGGCATGGCGGGGGGAGGATTGGAGCACTGGGGGTGGTAGATTTAGTTTTGGGTTGGGGGAAATTCAGGGGGGTTCGCTTATGGATTCTGTATCTGCTTTGTAATTTCTATCTGTAACACTCTCTCCAAATATAATTCTGTTTCTTTCTCCAATTCATTTATGAGGTTTACTCTGTCGCCTCTTTAAACCCACGACAGAGAGTGAATTAATTAAATTACCCTGAGCATAAATGTGTGTTCAGGATTAAAAATATTTATTGTAAAGGTCGCAACTGTTCTGAGGGTGCTGTGAGATTTAGAGTGGTCATTATTCCAAAATGCCAGAAGAGCAAGCACCTATCTCTCAATGTTCTTCTGATATCCAATTATTTCTGCTTAGGCCACATATATTCACATTGTTAAACAGGTTACTTTTATGTACTACCGTTGAAAACTAAATACAACTGCTTTTCAAGTTTCAACTAATTTTTCAAGACTGTCTTTCAGAGGAAATGGAACCTAATGTGATTTAACTTTTGGGGGAGGTAGAGGGGGGTTAAATTCAGTCAATTTATGTTCATTATAAACAAATCCAAATTCCTAGCTGGTATGGTATGACTAACATATGTCACATACTACAGCATGTCTGGTGTACCCTTTAACATTTTAACAGTCCATCAGACATTAATGTGACTTAAACATCAAAAACAGGTTCATTTTGCCATTAATATCCTGAAACAAGAACATCTAATATACACATCCTGAGATTTAATCTGTAAACATAACCAAAA
The DNA here is from genome assembly GCA_013396675.1 of Eubucco bourcierii. Classification (NCBI taxonomy): domain Eukaryota; kingdom Metazoa; phylum Chordata; class Aves; order Piciformes; family Ramphastidae; genus Eubucco; species Eubucco bourcierii. Next base: position 6,244 of record VWZE01024688.1, read on the forward strand.
ATGTCTGGACGAAGGGGGCTTGTTTATATTTCAGTAGTGCTACTTCCATGAAGCATGTGTCTGCTATCTTTAGTATCCAACTCTAGCATCCTACCATTAAGAAAGACCTAATGTCTTTGATACTGCTAGGGAGACTTATAAGTCTTTTGCTGACATACCAGTCCCTTTGTAGATCCCCTAAAGTTAAAGCTACTGATAAACATAACTTGTCTTATAAAGAGGGGAAGAATTTTAAAACCACTTCAAACATGCTCAAGACTTTCCTACTCATTTTTCCGTGGTGTGAAAGCAGGTTCTGAAGTGTGCTGGAATTAAGAGGACATGTTTTTCTTTACAGAAGTAATGACTTGTTTAATAAACAAGAAGAGAAAGGGAAAAATGTGAAGACATATGCAGAGTGACAAAGAATATCTGAGGAAAACTTAATAAAATGCAAAAGAAATTTCAGTTCACTCAAGTCCCTTTGTTTATTTTTCTATCATTACTCAGATAATGGGTTCTTGCACTGATGAATGCTCAGGGACAGACATTTCTTAGGAATTAGTGTAGGACAAAGCACATGTGCACCGTCTCCAAACACACTGTATCTATCAACAGTGTTAGGAGTAACTGAAGTCGCTACATTCAGGAAGAGAATGAGGAGAAAAGGGAAGAAAAAAAAAATTGTTATACCCTTTGATATCAGTAAGATTGTTTAATCCAGGTCTTACGTAGATAAAACCACAATGTAATTGCAGTGGAGTAAACTGCATTAGCAACTGTGGCCTTGGAAAACCAGCCAGATAAATTCAAGGTCTGCAGATGAATATTTCAATGAAGGCACGTCTTAAATCAATCATTGCACTGGTAGAATTTGTCAGCAGCATGATTTTTCAAAGGAAATTACAGATTCAGCCGAACTTTTTACACCAGTGCATGTGTTTCCATTAAATTTTGGTCAGGACAGTTCTGCAAGATGAGGGTGGAATTTCTCATCAAAACCAGGCAAAAATTCTCAAAATAGCTAATGGGAGGGAAACTCCTTTGGCAAGGAACAAAAGCGAGGACTTCAGTATGGTCTCCTGAGCAATCTTACTTCAGTTTGAGAAACAGGGCAAAGGGCAAACCTGAACATGAACAGATGGTTATCAGTACAGTTAAACTGTTAGCGTGGTCTTCGGCAATATTTTGGCCTGGACTAACTACATCTCTCCCAAAAAATGTCCCAGCACAGCAGAGGGGATACTTTGAGCCGGTATAGATTCAGCCAGCATGTCTTGGGGGGTAAAAGCAATTAACTGTGTCAATACAAGCTGTGCGATCTGGCCTCAGAGCCGACAGCAGTCCCTAGTCAATTTCTTTTACTAGTACAGCTGCAATACAGTAGTCCCCGTGAGCACAAGGGGGAGTTATAAGATACTAGGGGGAAATACTTTTTATACTTTTTCTCATGCAATTTGCTGCCTTTTTTTTTTTTTTTTTTTTTTNCCAGAAAGACTGAAAATTATTTCTCAAACCATGAGGTTTTTTTTTCAAAATAAAATACTTGCATTCTGGCCAACTCTAGTTCCAATTTGACAACAGAGACATAGAAACCCCTAGTGTGGGTATGGTTATGCTGATAAAAGAACAGTTTATGTATATTTCTCTTCCTGTAGTGCCTCAACATTAAAGGTTCACTCACATTTCCCACTCAGATTCTGTTAAGTTTTGTTCATTTCCTTCTCTTTCAACAAAGTAGTGTGAAAAAAAACCCACACAGGACCAGATAGGCAGTGAGATACAGATGAAAATAGACAGCATGTCTAAACACCTGCACATTCTGAACATACACAGAATTCAAGCCACAGATATGTATATGTTACTCTGATAAATTTCTAGTAGTTGCTGAAACTTAGGGAACATGCTGATAATTCATTTTAGGGGATGTTGCTTTACTCATGTGAAAGCTGTGCACATAGCTTTTAAACATGCATTCATCTTTCCATTTGTAGGTGGTCCGGAGAAGAAGCAGTAAGTTAGAAATAAGTTACAAATATATACTTACCAAAGATAACAAAATGTTCTTACCTAGGAGCAGTGCTAAAATCTGTAATGATCCATTGAACACATCTGAGGGAGTTTTTGTCATAAGTGATGCTTCATATAAACACGGGCTATGAGATTATTCTGCAGTCCGACATCTAAGTACCCATATTGGCTTCATTCTCAGAGTTCTGCAATTGCTTCACATTTGGTGTGAGATAGAAAAATTTTTGCTTCAGTTTTCAGTTTCTAGAGTCATAGGCCAGGTTGAAAGGGACCTGAGGATCATCGACTCCAACCTTTCTTGGCAAATCACAGTCCAAACAGGATAGCTCAGCACTTTGTCCAACCAAATCTTAAGTGTCTGATGTTGGGGAATTCACCACAAAATTATTCAAATGATTCTCATTCTGGAAATTTTCCTTATATGTCCTATTGGAATTGCCATCTTCCATGTGACTCCCTGTAATAAAAGAGTCTCCGTCTTTGTAGATGTTCTTTAAATACTGGAATATGGTGATAAGGCCTCCTCTAAGCCTTCTTTCCTCAAAACTGAACAAACTCAGTTCTCTCAGCCTTTCCCCACATATCAGTTTCCAGTCATTTAATGATCTTTGTGGCTCTTCTATGGACTCTTCACCCTGAACACATTTTTTTTTGTATAAGACGGATCAGAACTGAACACAGTATTCCAGCACAGCATGGCCTGACAAGCACTACATAGAGTAGGATAATGATGTCTTCATCTCTGCTGGTGACCTCTGCTGTTGATCTCCGCTCTTTCTTTGTTACTTCAGCACACTGTTCACTCGTATTGAGTTTGATGTCTACCAGGACTACCAGATCCCTTTCTGCATAGCTATTCTTCATCCAGGTAGATCCCAACCTGTGCTGCACTTCTGGATCATGCTTTCCTAGGTGCAAGACATTATACTTGCCTTTGCTGAACTTCATACAGTTCTTATTTCCCCACTTTTCCAGTCTATCTTTCTACAGTGTAGCTCTCTCTTCTGAAGTGTCCAGTTCCTCGCTCAGTTTTGTATCGTCAGCAAACTTCATCAGGGTACACTTGACCTCATCATGCAGATCAGTTATGAAGATACTAAACAATGTTGGGCAAGATATCAATTCCTGGAGGACCCAGTAGTGACAAATTGCCAGTTTGAAAAGGAGCTACTTACCACCACCCTCTCAGTGTCTAGACTGTAACATAACAGGAGTTATGGTTCTCTAGAGAGAGGCTGTAGGAAATCATATTGAAAGCCTTGGAAAAATCCGGGAATATAGTGTCCTGGTAGACATATTGCTGTGTTTTAGGCTCCAATAAAAAGCAATTACTCTTATCACAGTCTCACAGTATCACCAAGGTTGGAAGAGACCTCAAAGATCATCAAGTCCAACCCATTACCACAGACCTCAAGACTAGACCATGGCACCAAGTACCATGTCCAAACCCTCCTTGAACACCTCCAGGGATGGTGACTCCACCACCTCCCTGGGCAGCCCATTCCAGTAGCCAATGACTCTCACAGTGAAGAACTTTCTCCTCACCTTGAACCTAAACCTTCCCTGACGTAGCTTGAGACTGTGTCCTCTTGTTCTGGTGCTGCTTGCCTGAGAGAAGAAAGCAACCTCCTCCTGGCCGCAACCACCCTTCAGGTAGTTGTAGACAACAATAAGGTCCCCCCTGAACCTCCTCTTCTCCAGGCTAATCAATCCCAGCTCCCTCAGCCTCTCTTCATAGGGTTTGTGCTCGAGGCCTCTCATCAGCCTCGTTGCCCTTCTCTGGACATGTTCAAGTACCTCAATGTCCTTCTTAAATTGAGGGGACCAGAACTGGACATAGTTCTCAAGGTGTGGCCTAACCAGTGCAGGGTACAGGGTCTCCCCACTGTATGTTGAGGAAAGAAAAAAATATGAACAATGAACCAAGCCCCATTCATTATTTTCTTACTATCTCACACTTTTAAAGCCAATTGCTTTAGAGAGAGAGCAGTTGACTCATGTGCATTGAACACTTGGACTTAAAAATACACACAGTTAAATATACTCCCAACAGGCTAGTGGCTCTTTCTCTTTTATTAAGACCAATAAAAATTGTTCTCTGTGACCTTGTGTTAATATTTAATTCCTAAACAAATGTCCATGCAGAAATCAAGTCCTCCATGGGGATTAGCTATTGTGAACCATCTTTCTTTCTTTTCATTTTGGATTACTTGTGTTGTGCCTTACAGCCAAGATGAAACCTGGTTTCTCTCCTTTGACCACATCTCAATGTGGATAGCATGAAGCTCTAAGAGCTTTCCATTGCTGTGGTATATCCTGTTAATTGCTAACATATTCCACCACATCATTTTTCACAGTATTGGAACTTTTTAACTATACCACAACTCAACAAATATTAACAGGACCAGACATGTCTTGGAAGATGGTACTGCTAGTATTTCCTTCCTCCTTTGTTTCCCACTGAGCAGATGTAAATCACTTTGGGACTGCATTTGAGTTCTGAAACCTGTTTCGGTTTTGCTCAGACCTAATTGGAGGTCACGTGGAGTTTTCTTTATTTCTCAAAAACAGCAAAAATGCAGCTTTCGAGCTTTAATTACCAAGAAGCTCTCCCCTACAGAATCCATTTAGGCAAATATATTTAGGAAACCCATGAAGAAACACAGCCTCTAACTTTTACTGAGAAACTAGACAAAATTGGAGCTGGCAAATACTTAGCCTCTCAAGATCCTGACCACATGTCCTGTTCATGTTTCCTTTGGCATTTCTTTCTCAGGCTCTTTTTAGGAGATGGTCTGTCTTAGGTGATGCATTCAGCACTGAGCCTTCATGATAGGGCATGATCCTCAGTATGGACCTTGACTACTCTGAAGATTCAAACAAATTATTAATAAAGAGCAGATCCAAGGCTGTAAATTGCATTTCATTCACACCATTCAGATCTTACTTCTACAAAAGGAGCCTGTCTACATTAATTTGTGGCAAAATGAAAGATGAGCTCAGGTTTCATGAGTCTAAAAATCAGAGTTTTCTTCCTCCATTGGGGAATCTAAGTTTTCTTTTGAACAGAAATTTAGATTACATAAAAAATACATTGCTTCTTTCACAGCCCTCTTGGCTGGGTACCAGGTAGTCCTCTCTGTAATTCTGGTTTATTCTATTTATTCTTTGCAGGTGGTTTCTGAACATTTGTGTTGCCCTGGGCAAGTGACAATATAAGTCTATTTTTCTCAAAAGCAAAATAAGAACTGCTTATGACATCTTCTGACCAGTGAGGTTGGGCTACCTAATGTCCGAATCAGTGAGTAGCATTTACATAATACAATTTTTAAAAATCTCTTTGAGAATACAGATGTGTATATAAAAATTATCTTTTTGTTATTAGTTGAATGAGGTTTTTGAGTGATTAAAAAAAGTAAACAAAAAATATATGTAAAAATACTTTTTTAAAAAAAAAATTTGCTTGAATTAGTTTCTTAACTAATTCAAAAACAAGGCAGAAACAAAGGTTAAAAAAAAAAAAAAGTCCAATATAATCCCTGCTGCCTCAGGAAATCAGACTTCAACCCATTTCCTAACTTTCTTCTAAAAATGTTTTTAAAGAACATCAGTGCTATGGAAGAACAGGGGAAAATCAAACAAATTTGAAAAAGAGAGAGATGTTTGTATTACTTATTTTCTTTTCTCATGCAATTTAACAATCCAACAAGTCTTTATCCCATAAAAAAAAAAAAAAAAACAAACAACCCAACAAAAAACCCAAAAAACCCTGTAAGTAATGATTTTACAGTGATCCGAACTCACTTTACCTCAGGCTGTGTGTAGAACCGGCTTCATACTCTTGTGTCTGTTCAGGGCCTTGGAACATGATTTTTGTTCAGGCAGAGCAGTACACATTGCCAGTGCCTTGGTTTTATTGCTACAAATATTGGGAGATATTGGTGTCTATCCAACACTGTATCAGTTTGTGTCACTGTAATATTACAGTGTGTACCTGCATCAAATTGCTAGGATCTACAGACTTTTCTGGGGAGGTGTAGCTTTGTAGACACTTGAAAAGAACTTTTCAGAAAGCTTTTTTGAGTCTGATGTCAGCTTACAATGTGATGTTTTCAAGCTTTGGGAAATCTCATCCAAAAAGACGGTTTAAATTCTTTCAACAACATTGCAAAGGTGCATAATACACCTTTCTGTAATGTGTGTCCAAGAGCTAAATCTTATTTGCTGTGTAACTTCAGGCAGCAATAAAGAATTTTGTTTTATAAAGTTGGCTTTTAAAAATGGAGATGGCCAGAAAACAAGAATGCTATTTCAGTTAAAAAAAAATAAATAAAAAAAAATAATCAAAGTTTTCACTTTCATTTTTATTCTGATGCAGAATGAAATGAAGGTATTCAAATTTCTACTTTTTATTTCTTTTTTTTTTTTTCAAATGAGAGTAAGCCAATAGAATAATTGATAGCTTTAAAATTCAAATATGTATCTAGAATGAAAGAAAAATCTTGTCCTGTACCAAGCCACTGCCTTTTGTAATATAACTCTCATAGATCCCATATTAGATTTGAACACACAATTCACTCTTGACATGGTAGTGCTTGCCAATGAAAATTACTTGGAAATAATAAGCATCTTCTTACAAAGTTTCATGTTTGACAAATCACTATTTTTAAGGAAAAAAGGAAAACTCAGCTCCATTCCCTGCATTACAAGATTATGCATAAAGATTACATGATATTTTTTCAAAAGACATTACACTGAGGTGTAATTTAGAGAATCGGGGTGAAGAATCAATTTCTTTTCGCTTTGCAGGTTTTTTTTGGTTTTTTGTTTGTTTGTTTTTTTAAATTTATTTCACAAAATACATATCTGGTTGAAAGAGACCTTGAGGATCATCCAGTCCAACCCTCAACCCAGCACTGAGTCGTCAACACTAAACCATGTCCCTAAGCACCAGGTCCACACATTGCTTAAAGATCTCCAGGGATGGTGACTCCACCACTGTCCTCGGCAGACCATTCCAATGTTTGATAACTCTTTGAGTAACGAAGTGTTTCCTAGTATCCAGCCTGAACCTTTCCTGGGTGCAGCTTGCAACCTTTTCCTCTATCCTATCACTTGTCATCAAGGAGATGAGGTTGACCCTCTCCTCTCTCCAACCTCCCTTCAGGTAGTTGTCGAGAATGATTAGGTCTACCCTCAGCCTCCTCTTCTCTATATTGAACAACTCCTCTAGACTGAACAACTCCAGCTCCCTCAGATGCTCCTCATAGGTCATGTGATCCAGGCCCTTCAGTCTCCTTGCCCTTCTCTGGATGTGCTCCAGCCCCTCAGTATCTTTCCTGTAGTGAGGGGTTCAGACCTGAACACAGTACTTGAGGTATGGCCTCACCAGTTCCAAGTACAGAGGCATGGTTGCCTCCCTGTTACTGCTGGCAGCTGTGATCCTAATGCAAACCGGGATGCCACTGGCTTTCTTGGCCACCTAGGCACACTGATGACTCATATTAGTTGATTGCCAGCCAGTAACCACTGATCCTTCTATAAGTTACAGGTTTCAATCACACATTTCCAAGTTTGTAACTTACCATGAGGTTCCTGTGACCCAAGTGCAGAACTTGGCACTTAGAATCATAGAATGGTAGGGTTGGAAGTGACCTCAAAGATCATCTAGTTCCAACCCCCTGCCATAGGCAGGGACACTCCCACTAGTACAGGGCACTCAAGGCCTCATCCAACCTGGCTTTCAACACCTCCAGGGAGGGAGCAACCACAACCACCNCCTCAGCTCTTGTAGCCTGTCCTCATAGGAGAGCTGCTCCAGCCCTCTGGTCATCCTCGTGGCCCTCCTCTGGACCCGCTCCAACACTTCCATGTCCTTCCTGTGCTGAGGGTTCCAGAACTGCACACAGTACTCCAGGTGGGGTCTGATGAGAGCAGAGTAAAGTGGCAGAATCCCCTCCCTTGCCCTGCTGGCCACGCTTCTCTTGATGCAGCCTAGGACTCGGTTGGCTGTCTGGGCTGCATGTGCACACTGCAGGCTCATGTTGAGCTTTTCATCAACCCAGACCCCAAGGTCCTTTTCCTCAGGACTACTCTCCAGCCATTCACCACCCAGCCTGTATTTGTGCTTGGGATTGTGCCTACCCAGGTGCAGGACCTTACACTTGGCCTTGTTGAATTTCATGAGGTTGTCTTGGACCTACCTCTCCAGCCTGTCCACGTCCCTCTGGATGGCATCCCTGCCCTATAGCAAGTCGACTGTGCCACACAGCTTGGTGTCATCTTGAACTCCATATAAACTAGTCCTGGTCTATCTCTAGAAGATCAGCACAGCCACACTGCTTGGTGTCACCTGCAAACTTACTTACAGTGCACTCAATCCCCTCATCCAGATCATTAATAAAGATATTAAAGATTACACACTCCAGTACTGAAGCCTGGGGGACAGTATTAGTGACTGGGAGCCAGCCAGATTAAACTCCATTCACCACCACTCTTTGGGCCTGCATCTGTGGGACAAAACATCACTATAGCAAATTCCACCATCACTTTTGAGTGTATAACATAGATAGAAACAATATAACCCTTGTGCTTGTTCTCTCTATAGAACTACATTTGATCTTTAAGAAGCTAAAATACTAACTCTAGCTCACATTCACCTGCAAGAAATAAATTTAGCTAAATCTTAATTTTCAGGACTGACGATAACCAGGCTTGTGGATATGTTTACATAGAAATAGTCTCAGGACAATCTTTTGCACTCGATTTTTTTGTGGTGCATAAAATGAGCAAACATGGTCTGAAACAGAAGCAGAACACACAAGACCTAAAGCACATGAAGACACCTGGGGACCACTGCATTGCCAGGAAGACTCAGAGGAGTGACAGCCTGGAAGCTGTCTCCTAGAGAGGTGAGTAGGCTTGAGGTGTACAGAAGGTTGACATATGATGGATTCATCCTTCTGTAGCAATGTAGCCCAGAAGAAAGGGCTCAAGTGTTTTTGTTTGAGAGTGGAATTGCTACATGAGTACATGAACACAAGCAGTTTTACTGCTAATGATCCCAGTGCAAAAGCAAAGAAACATGAAATGGGCTTATTTGGTAGTGCTCCAATGAGAAGATAGAAATACCAGGCTTTGCCAAGTGAGAAGGATGAAGTCAGCAGAGAGAATATTTTGTTTCTAACTTTAGAAAATGCTGCAAACAATGGAGAGAAAGAAGGTGGTTGGCTTGTATTTTGCAAAACTCTTTAACATGCAGTTTACACCATCACAGCATTTGCACTTAACACAGGCCAGCTTTATTTTTTTTTTTTTTTATTTTTCACGTTTGCTCAATTTCAGATGGGATAAGTGAGTCCTTAAAATATATCCTCTAGGTCCATGATATATATCAGAGCTTTATAAATCTCCTAGGAGACCTGGAAAAAAAAAATTGAACAAAACAAAAAAAACTCCAACAACAACTAAAAAAGATGTTCCTTATTTTGCCCATGATTAATGGAAGCTTCTGATGATGACTGCAACTCAGTATATTTCTTGGCACTGTCACTGTGTTTTCCTTTCTTCTCTGCTGGGTCAAGTCATAGTGACTATAAAAAGTAGAAACACAAGGTTTTTCTTGACAGTTGAATAATATAAAGGAGGGCCTGCTGCTGTACAGGGTGTTGTTTTGTCCATATCTGTGGGTGTTTGTGAGGACGTGATGGAGATTAGAATATGATAAATAGCAAGGAGAGAAAGGATTCAGATTAACTTTTGCAAAAGCAACTCTGCCCCATTTCCATGCAACCCTTTTTATGAATGCTTCCTTGTACCAGTATGTTAGGTAAAAAAGGTCTTTTTTGCCTTTCAGGTTTACAGTCACCCAGTTTCTATTTAGGCTTTACTATTCAGGGTGCCTACTGTACATAGGAAATCAATCATACTGAGTACAGTTTAGGCAGCATAGCTGCTGTGGTGTTTCAACTGCGAAAAGTTTTGTAGATTTTGAACTGTAGATTTTTGCAGATTCTGAGCTGTCAGAATCTGGCTTCAATCTTGATATCTTCCAACACTCAGGTGAGCCACACTGGTAGGCTTACTAGAGGAGTAATTAATATTTCACCTCGGAGGCTACAGAGGAAATGCCGTATATGAAAAACTATATACTTCATTTCAGCAAGTGTTATTTGACATAGACTTTGCTAATTTTCATGGAGTTTCACTATCTTATACCAGTTAATTTAATTGTGGGAATTTTGCAGAAAACATTTTCAATACCCTGCACTGTAGTGCTTTCTGATGCTTTAGCTTTGCTGCATCCACATTGTGGATACAGTAGCCATCAAGGATTAGAATGTGGACTAAGTCATGTCTTCAGGCTCCATATAACTCCAAGAAAAGAGAACTAATCTGTGAAAAAAAACAGTAGCTTTTACAGATTTCTCCTTGTTTCTGAAAATTGACTCTTAGAAAATGTGGTTGTGGCTAGTGTGTGTCTTAGACTGTTGCAGTGATGCAAAGGCTGCTTCAGCTTGATGAATAAAAGCCGACATTCAAGTGTATTCTCTTCCTGAACTATGAAGTCTTACAAGCGCTCAAGTTTTGTGGGGGCAGAAGGCTGATGTGACAGCCCAATGCTCTTGTCTCAAAACAAATTGTGTGGCAGGGGAGGGCTGGTAGACCTTAGTGAGTCTAATGTCTCCAAAAAGTTGAGACATTACCTGGTCTTGAACAGACAGTGTGGTGACCTTAACAGCTCTGGAAGAGAGCTACTGGCTGACTGGCTGGCTTGGCAATGAAAAGAGATAATTTCTGTGGGGGCAGGAATTTCCTCTTTAAAACCATTGCAACAGCACCACTGAAAGGCCAGAGACACTGCTTTATGCACACTTCACTCATGCACACCTTCACTCATGCATCCCCCTGCCAAAAAGATATAATAGGACCACGACTTCTCTGATCCACGTGTTGCATCTACCACAGAAGATCCTAATGGAATATACAGTGACCACCAAAGAACTTGGACTACACCCATGAGACCTCACAGGAACCAAGGGTGGGGATATATTTCTTTTACTTCTTAAATCTTATTCTCTCTTTTTCTCTTTTCTCTACTTTTGCCCCCTCTCTTTTTTTCTTCCCATTTTCCCTCTGCTCCAGTCCAATCTGATAAACCTAACTCATCATCCATTTGGCATTGGTTTGCTTTTATTTACACCAAGGGAATTTTTTTAATCTTAGGGTTGTGAGAAATAATGCATCTGATACTAGTTTGTTGTGCAGCAATTCAACTAAATCTAGAAGGCTTATTGGATATATAGCACCTTACTATCACTTCATTCTTCCAAGGACATTCCTAGGATACACCTGTGTCTGTAACCTAAAAAGAGTGCTCTGACCTGGATGTCAATGGATATGTCTGAGACCTCCTGGAATGTTAAACTCTCCTGACCTTCAAAGCAAGGTTATGCTCATAATGATTATTAGGAGCAGTGTCTGGTTTGTCTAAGCTATCAAGCTGTACTCTGAAATTATTTTGGAACAGTCCTGATCAGCCTCTGCCTAAATTCTGCCTAAACTGTGCTGTTGACTAAGGATTAAGCAACATTAGTGGTAAAGATTCAATACCCTTTCCACCACCTCACATTGTTTAATTTAAAGTCATAGGACTCTTACTCAAATACTCTTATATTTTTTCCTTTTCAAATAAAGCAAAGAAAACCCCCAAACCACACATTTGATTTGACAACTGCAAACTGGATTAAGTGAAAAGAGAGATGTGCCAGACATCAGTTAACCAAAAAGTCACTGCCACATTTGTTCTGAAACTAAACTCATTAGGAAGTTTCATGTGGCAAGTACCACCATGATCCCACAGCTTTCTTCTTGCACCCAGTACCTTCACATTAAAAAGGGTGTGTGTGTGTGTGCATGTGGTTTAAACATTTCCTTTTGCCTCAGCCACTTTTAGCGTAGGTAATCCACTTATCATTGTCATTACAACAAGATTTATTTCACAAACCTCTGATAATTATGTATTTAAATACAAATTGCTTAAGTAAGTGAACGTGGCTTATAACGGAGACTTCGAAGTTCAGTAAGGCACCAGGCGAAGAGGTCATCTGTGAGCCATTGTCAGCTTCTTTTGTGTTCAAAATTTATGCCCATACTTGAGCACTTTATTAAACAAGTGCCATATTTTTGTTTCATTGCCAATTACAGTTTTATTAAAATGCGTGTTTCTATGTATCTGTATGTTGTGTATATATATGTAATGTTTCATTTGTCCCAGTTCTTTTCCCTGTTGATTAGGTTGAACTGCCTTAGACAATACAGAGCTAGCTGGTGAGCAAGATGCCATTTCATGGAGAACATCAGTGATGTCCTATGTCTTCTAAATATGGAGATACTTAATGCAGCTTTTATAACTGGAGAAATGCTATAGTCATCCTTTTAGATTTTATGTTAAAAGATTCCTCTAAGTCTTTTCTCGTGACAAAGCAATAGCTTGAAAAAATGTCTCCTTTTTTAAACAGAAGATGATAAACAAACGACTGTTTTTAAATTTAGACAGCCTTGGGGTAGATGTGAGAATAAGCTGTGAATTAAGCATCCCTTGACAGATGGAAGTTTGTAAAGTGAGAAAAAACAGACTGACCTTTAGTGTGGTGCTGACAAGTGAAGGATTACACCATCTTTGGTATTAGGAGCCACATGTTATGTGTAGCTCATCAGAGGGGCACATGTATACAGGAAACCCACTGTTCCCTGCCATTTATTAATAGTAATACTTGCTGCAGTCAAAATATTTGGTACATTTAACGCTTTGAGGGATTAAGGAGCCATTCCCATTAATACTGAACACAGGAAATTACTAACTCTCAAGATAACACCAGGTATCACAGTTGCCAGGTTGTTTTTGAGAACTCTGGTTCTATGACTTAATCTGCTTTATGACTCTAGTTATACAAATGTGTGTGAGGCTACGGCAGCATTGGGGAATCCCAGGAGTGGAGATCAGGAATGGCAGTAGCTATCGGGGACAGCAGGGCAGGACAAGGCAACCCTGCCCATTCCACTTCCCATCCAGGAGCGGGGCAGCTTGGAGGCACTGGTGGGAACTGGAGACTGGCAGTACTGCAGCATCGTTGGAGCAAGGGCTGATGAACCAAGGGATGGAGTCCTGGGCTGTGGGCAGGGTGAGTGGAAGTGCAGGTGAGGCGGCTAGGTCACAGGTGATCACTGTTACAGTAAGTTGAGAAAATATTTCTTCTGCAAGAAGGAGGACAAGGAAATTTTTTTTTTCTTTTTTGGGCCTCATAGTTCTGTCTTTGGGCAATGTATGAAATGGTATGCTTTAAAGACTGGTGTTTAACAGCATTCAGAATATAGGTACTATGCAACCCTCTGTAAACAAATATACACATGCTTTTGAGGGTGTGCATCTGAAAAATTATGTGTGGCACAGCCTCTGCCTTCCTTCAGTTTGGTGGGTCAGATTGACTCAGTCTGCTATAGATCCCATCTCTTCTCTGAAAAGATTCATATTTCTAGAAGGATCAAAGATTTCTACTGCAGTCCCAGTAGCTTAATTTCAGATGTATAAAAAAGACATAAAATCTAGCACAGACAAAGCTGAATTTACCTACATTTTGGGTAGTTTGATTATTAGACCTGAAAATAATTCATAGAAAATAATCATTTTAAAAAAAATATATATATATGTATAAATACAACATGAGAGAGAAACCCTCTGGAAGGTTATCAGCAACATTCTCTAAGGCATTAATGAGAGGGAAAACAGTAATTCTAAGATATTCCTTCACATTCTAGTGGTATTTTTTCACTTCAAAAACATTTCAGCTTCAAATATCTCCATTTACTCTGCTTATTATGCTGAGTATTATTTCAGATTTCCAATCTCATCTTACATGCAGACTTTCTACATATTTTTTCATCTAAGTGACATTGAGCGTTGCATCCCTAGGAGGCTGACAGAATAGATTAGCAGAGATGTTTTACTGTCATGTCTACAATAAATTCCATTCTCATTTTAGAAGTGTCCCTCTGATCCAGGCATTTTTGCAATGATAGCTATGGGTGTGATGTTACAGAATGTTTATTTGCCCTATGATTGTTTCTTTTTTGGGGGGGAACTTTCTTGATTTTAGGGTGCAAACAGAGATATCAAGGAAAGATGCACCTATTCGTTTCATCCAGTTGACATGATTGCCATAAGGATTCTTCAGCTCAGCCTGCTTCCTAACAAGAAAAGGTTTTTGCTCTTGAAATTCACTATTTCTATCCCAAACCACTGTGGACACATCCAGTTCTTTCATGCAGAGACTTTTTTTCTGAGCTTCTGCAGTATTTCAACACCTCCTACATCACAAAATAATTTATCATGAAAAATTAGCGATGTTACTGCAAATCTTTGGCCAGACATAAAGTGCTTTGGAGTGACTGCAACTGCCTTATTGCCATTAGAAGTTGCTGTAGTCTGTGGTTGTGCAGTGTCAGACTTTCTTTAGGAAATCCAAGGACATTTAAAAATTCTTGGAAATAAGCAGTGCTCAAGGTAACCTCTGGAGAGGAGACATTCCATTGAAATACACACACAAAAAAAATATCCATTTGGTCATCTCAGGCAAGATTCAGTTGGAGACACTTGAATCCACAGATGGGTTCCAGTTCCAGGTAAAGACTCCTACGGACAAGTTAATTTTCACAAATAGAAGTGCCAAGTGCCATCCAAGACGTTTAAGGAAATCCAAGAAATTCTTGCAGGACTGGCAGATATGACACAGGACACTCAGGGAACCTACAGTCTTCAGGAGCTACAGCTGGAAGTCAGTAGAAAATGTTAGGGCATGTAAAATTGCACTAAACTAGACTATGTTTAAGGAACTGAACCATTCTCTTAAAGTCTAGCAAGCGCCTACTTTTAGACACCTGTGAATGTGCTTGGTGTATAAACTGCGACTTTAATCACAGGGTCAGAGTCATCAGAGGAAACATATTTAGAGGCACTAAGAGAACATCTTGTTTGGCCAGATACCGACTGCTGGATTAATAGTTTACCTACTGTTAGGTGTATAGTGCTGTTAAAATCTCCCAGGACATATGAGACTTTAGCACAAACTAGTACACAGACACACTACCTACACAAGACAAGTACCTTTCTGGTGTGCACAGCCAGCCTTGGGTTTGTCTCTGAACTTAATTCATTACAATGTGTTTTTAGTAACTAAGACAAAAACCCGCAAGAGAACACAAAATTTGAGTTTCCTTGGTGACTGGAGTAATGTGGCCTAAAATGTTAGGGCTCTGTTTTCCTGCGCTTCTGCTCAGCATGACTTTGGTTAATGAAGGCTGCCAAGGGACTGTCAAGCAGAACTCCCTACTATTTGGTTTTGTACTGTGGCTCGTGTGTTGCTCTGATTCCCTTCTGCTGTTTTGATTCTTGCAGGCCTGCATGTCAGATGAGCACAGCCAACAGCATTCTGTCCCTCCCTGTGACATTGTCCTGCTGCCAGGGCCAAATGAGTAGGAGCAGGGGGTGGCAGTGCAGGAACCAAGGAATCATCTGTGCAGCCTTTGTCACACGTAGGGATCCCACACTGTGAGGAGCTCTCAGCTGGGCACATGGCTGAAGTCCAAACACTGAATGGTTCCAGCAACTCACAAGAATTGGAACACACTGGGGAATCTGGCCCTAGTTGATCAGGGTTTGTGGTTTAATGGGCTAAATTGGGCTAGAGAATGAGTGGTTGCTCTAGCTGCTTGCCTTATTCAAAACCATAATTTTCAACAGAAATATAGTTTCAATAACACTGTTTTTCTCTTTTTTTTTCTCCTCTCTATTTAAGCAGAAGTCCATCCTATACAAATCATAAAGACTTGTTGGTAAGCTAGCCTACATATGTTCCTTAGCCTAAGATGACACTGTAATCAGTAAAAATATATGAAACAACTTCTAGATCCTTTCATGCTTTAAACAATATTTAAATTTCACCTCAATGTTAAGTTCCATTCTGAACAAAGACTTTGTGGCTTTCCAATTCTACCTCTAAGCCCCTTCTTCTTTGGCCATTTTGTCCCTATGAGGTCTCATTCACTCTTGCTCTGAAGAATGCACCTATCTTGAGCAATACTGGAAATACAGAGGTTTTAGGACTTTGTGTGGTTTGGATATGGAATTCCTAAGTCAGTTTCCATTATTTTCTCCTACCATCTCACTCCAGTTTCCTCCAAATGCGGCATTTGGAACTAAAAAAAGAGAACAGTGAGCATTAACAGGTGGCAAGATAAAGCAGGGTGAGGTAACTTTGCTATAACTATTTATCACCAGGTTGAAGGGAAGATGACTTGGCAGAAAATGTGCAAAAAAATTTCTTTCCTCAATTCCAAATAAATTGAAGACTTTTGTTTCCTTCCTTGTGTCTGTTATGCTGATTGTGAACATAGGCAGCTGGCAACAATACTCCAGAAAAAGTGTGAGAGAGAATGGGTAAAACATAAATTGAAGCACACATATAAATCCAAAATATCCACTCACTGCTCTATAAAGGAGAATTACAGTATGAGGGAGACAGGTGCTGTCGATAGCAAAGGTAGTTTGAGATTTTATTGTGAATGAAACGTGGAAACTGTTTTCCATGTAGAACATAGTTATGTTCACTAGAGGCCATGGGAAAAATTTTTCTCTGGTTCAATGTGTAGGTAGGCAGGGTTACCAAATTTTTCTTCAGGATGTCCTACCCAGACATAATGCCCATATGTTGCCCAGACGGTGTGTGAATATGCAGAAAATTTAAGTTTACTACACTCACGCTAGAGATGCACACATCTAAATATGTTGTATGTGATATAGGTTGAATTCCATCAGCACAGGAGATTTGTCTGGCATGCAGATTTTGGCAAGTCTCAGAAACTGGAAATATCTCTCAGGTTAATATTTTGAGCAGAGAAGAAAATGGTGCCTCAAGGGATATCCAGGTGTACAGTAACCCTTGCAGAGATATGAACTCCAAGAACAAAAACACACCAGCAAATGAGAGCTCATTGGGATCAGTGAGCACAGGCAGTACATGGTCTGAGAGAAGAATGAGATCTGAGTTTGCATTTGAACCAGATGTGAAAACAACTTGGCTTCCTGAAACATTCAGAGGTCTCCTGTTCTAAATCCAGTATCTTAGCCCATGGGAGAAGAGTTGCATGCTCAGGTAGGGTGACTCCCATCTGTAGTTGTGATCACTTTAAGAATCAGCCTGACTGAAGTTCTGCAAATGCTTGTTCTTCAAATCAGCTGCTAATGCAGCCTAACCCTTTCTAACAGATACAGAGTTAATTTTTGCACCAACGGGTGCTGTTTTGGGTCCAAATAGGAGAACCAGAACTGAACATTTTAAAAGGAAAGGGAATTTCATGCAGAATTAATTTATAAAAGGTGCACGTATGTGATTGCATAATTATATCCTGCCTTGCATTTTGATTGCTAAGCATTCAGTATTCTTTACAGGAAATTAATAACTTTACAAAGCAGCTGCTCCATTCACCAGCTTTAAAAAATAATATTGCTGTTGTAAACCATGAATTACTCTTTCTGATAGGGGTAATCCCCTTAAAATTGGCCAGTCTGTAGTTTAGCGAATTCATTTTTCCTGCAATGTGTTTTGAGGTAAGAATCAAATGGTTAAATGTTCATAACCTACCTAAAATTTTAGACAAAGTATTAAGAAACATTGAAAAAAAAATGTTTGTAAATATGTGCAAACAGTTTTCCTTTGGCAAAACAATATAGTTTGGATGTTTGAAAATTTAAGGTGTATAACAGCATATTCTGTCCTTCACATTAACTCTGTAAGGAATCACAGATTAACAACTACAGAAAGATCTCTCTATTTATATTTTAAGCCTTATCACCTATGGCAATATTAGTTTTTCCATGTTCTAGTATTTCACAGAGGCAAATTAGTCATTTAGTATAGCTAAGTGGGAACTGTTCTGTAAAATGTGTGTTGGAAAACACTGGATCACCAAAACAATCTTCCCAAGGAAATTCTGCTGAAATGCCTCTGAATTCTGACAATCACCTTGCATATGATTGAAGCACTCACCTGAGGAGCTTGAATGCAATGGGAGGGGGTATTCACAGGGACCTTGAGAGAAAGACCTCAAAACTCATTGGCATGTGGATCATAAAGAATTGTCACTGCTGGGCTACTGTGATGATTTGGGGAGTTACCCCACACACACGCTTTATAAAATGATCCAGACTAGACTCAGTCACCTGGAAGTTAAGGACCGAAGCTGTATTTACAGCTTAGCACAATATACAAGCAGAGATATACACAATATGCAGGAATATTTACAGAAATATACAAGTTAAAGGTAACACAGCAACACAACACCCCTCCCAGAAATCAGAGTGCCCAGGAGGGGCTTCCAAACACACTTCCACCTTCCCCCCACTCCTATACCTTACCCCAAGGTTTGCCTTACATGCAAGGTGAATTTGGAGGATTGATCAGGGGAGTTAGAAGGAAAGTGGTTAGTTAGGTTACTTGGCAGAGAAGAGAAAGCAAGAAGCTAGACAGGCCAAGAGTCTGTACCAGAGTGTCTTATCTTTGTTTTGTATTCTTTTCTTATACATCTCAGCAAGCCTATGAGTGAAGCAGACATCACCATTGTTTCCTTTTCACAGCCTATAGTATAATTTTCTCCATTAAAATATTCCAAGTAGCCTCCAAACAACACAGTTACCCAGAACAGTGTTCGTGTGTCTTATTTCTGCACAAGAGTTTGAGTTAAAATATCACCTGAGAAGGTCTTAGATCTATTACACACTGGAAGGAGAGTATTTATTTAGTTATTTTTTAATCACAAAATTTCCTCGTGGCAGGATGACTCTACCTAACTCTAACAGCACTCTGATTTTTAAGTAAGAATTGGACATTGAGGTTGCTCTTGGCCCTAAACGTTTTGCAGGATGAACTAATAGATGGATAAGAAACTACACTATCAGATTTTCTGGAATCTGCCTTCAGAAGGTTGCTAAGGTCTGCCACATGCTTCGACAACATTACTACTACTGGCAATTCTGTGCTAGCTTGGTTTTTGCTGATTTAATATTTTTGATAGGAAATAGTAATCATAGAATCATAGAATGGTATGGTTGGAAGGGGCCTCAAAGATTATCTAGTTCCAACCCCCTGCCATAGGCAGGGACACCTCCCACTTGTAAAGGTTACTCAAGGCCTCATCCAACCTGGCCTTGAACATCTCCAGGGAGGAAGCAGCCACAACCTCCCTGGGCAACCTGTTCCAGTGCCTCACCACCCTCACTGGAAAGAACTTCCTCCTGACATCTAGTTTAAATCTTCCCTCTGCCATTTTAAACCCATTGCCCCTTGTCCTGTCATTGCAGGTTGAACCATTGAATGGTTGTAACCTGTTACTTAGAGGTTTAAATGCGAATTCTAGGGCAGCTCATTTTCCTGTTTTAAGTTTTCCACAACCTCGTAATACTTTTTACAATCGTACTCTGATATCGTCACTAATTCACCATTTGATTGTTCACTTGTACTTCCTTCTTGCCAGTTTAGAATGTGTTCCGCAGCAGGTACCGCACAACTAGAATTTTTATGGCAGTATGTGATTCTTGTAACAGAAGTATTCATGTGTGTGATGAGCAACAGGAGAATTCTATGCTCAGAGAATGTAAATTGTTTTCTCCAAGTGAGAAACTGTAAGGGAAATGTGTCAGAAAGAACACAAGAAAATTATCATCATTCCTAAGGGAGGATGAGGGGGAAAGACAGGGGTGGTTGTGTTCTACTGTTAAAAAAGCTCACACTGGTCATGAACAATCAACCTGCAAATCACAGGGTTTACCACTTCTTATTAGCTCTGTTCAGATAAGGGCTTATAATCTCTAAGATGGTATGCACTACCAACCGGTTTGTAGTTCCTAAGTTTCCTTGTACAATGGTGAGTGTAAATCTAGACATCTATGGTAGCTCTGCATTCTCACTGTAGTCATTTTCCAGTTTGACAGGCTACGAGGGAGCATATAAAGCAGCAAAGGAAATGCAAGACATCTGTAACAAAACCAGTGAACATGCTATTGATTTGTTTCCCTTGCTGGTGTGGTCCTGGCATTGGTCTCTTTCTCCAGAGAAATGAGTTAAAGAAACAAGTCCAGTAGAGAACATGGAATTTTACTTCCATTCATCTTCCTTATTTTGCAAGCACCACATTCTGCAAATCCCATGCCAGTAAAGCTCTTGGATCAGCCCTCAAATTCTTCTGGATCCTTAAGGGAAGAGATGTCAGAGCTGGCCAAGAATCTAAGTGGAAACTGATGACAGAAGCTGACATTAATCAGCTCCACAGTATGTTCTGCCCAGCAGGTTTCTTCCAATAAATCAAAGGGTTTCAGATCCAAAGGGCATTTAACCATTAGAGAGCAAGTGTTCACTGTGGTCTGTAGCAGCTAAATATGATTAATCTAATATTGATTTTCACATATAAACCCATCTACATAGTGTGTTTGTATGATTTTACTTATAAACACACTGGAACAAATACTCAGCTGGAGCGAGTCAGCAAAACTTCCCAAATTTTACTTCTTTAAATGAATTGAATGTTTATTCCAAATTATATGAATAGAATGAAATGCTGCTATGGTTTCATTAATTTTCTTTACTTTTTTTTTCCCCTTGACAGAGTTGGGAAACAAAAGCACCATCAAATTTGCAAAATTTCTGCCATTCTTGTGATAAGGTGTTTGCCTTATCCAGACTACAAAACTACAAAGAAGTCCACAAAGGAGACAAACTGTGCCACACATAGGGCAAGATTGCTCACCATTGGGATTATGAATTCTCAGTTGCTTACAGAGGTAAGTCTAGTGGCCTCACCTGTGTTGCTTCAGTGAGTGACACTAATGGCAACAAAGGTTTGGTTTTCAGAGAAGTCATTGTTATTTGATTTTAAAATTTTGTGTGTCTATGGTTTCTTGTTGGTAGTGAGTTTATGTTTAGTTTTTTGCAGTACAGATTAAAACTTTTTTGTGAAAGCATCAACAACAAAAAGAGACCTAAGAAGAAGCTTGACCCTTTATTGGATATAGGGAGGTAACAGTGACAAAATCTGAGGAGAACGCTGAGGTGCCAAATGCTGCCTTTGTCTCTCTAAGAGAGTGACTACTTTTTCTCTGAATGCCCAGTTCACTGAGCTGCAAGACATAGATGGGGAGCAGAATGAAGCCAACATAATCCAAAAGGAAATGGTTAGTAAACTGCTACATTTCTTAGATACACACAAATCTGTGGTGCCAGATGGACTCTGCCCAGCAGTACTGAAGGAGCTGGTCAAAGTGCTCACCAAACCATGTTCAATCATTTATCATCAGCCCTACCTAGTCAGGGAAGTCCCTGTTGACTGCAATTTAACAAATGTGAGGCCTCTCTACAAGAAGGGCCAGAAGCAGGATTCAGGAAATTACAAACCTACCAGTCTGATCTTGGTGCCAGAGACCTTTATGGAACAGATAAACTTGAATGTTCATTCCACAGCATGTATAGGACAATCAGGAGATCAGGCCGAGTCAGCATGAGTTTATGACAGGCAGTCTTGCCTCACTAACCTGATAACCCTTCTATGACAAGGTGACCTGCTTAGTGGGTGAAGAGAAGACTGCGGATGTTGTGTGCCTGGACTTCAGTAAAACATTTGATGCTATTTCCCATAGCATCCTCCCGGAGAAACTGTCTGTTTATGGTTTGGATGGGTGTACTGTTTGCTAGATAGAACTGCCTGGATGTCCATGCCCAGACAGCGACAGTGAGTGAAGTTAGGTTGAGTTGATGGCTGGCCACAAGTGGAGTTGCCTAGGGTTCAGTATTAAGGCCTATTCTCTAATAACCTTATCAATGATCTGTAAGAGGGAATAGAGTGCACCCTCCCTAAGCTTGCAGACAACACCGAACTAGGGGTACATTTTTATCTACTTGCAGGTAGGAAGGTTCTGCAACAGGACCTGGACCGGCTGGATTGACAGGCTAAGGCCAATGGTAGGAGATTCAATGAGGTCAGGTGCTGTGCTGTGCAGTTGGATCGCAACAACCCCATGCAAGGCTACAGGCTTGACAGGGAGTAGCTGGAAAGCTGCCTGCCAGGAAAGGACTTTGGAGTGTGGATACGGTACTTAGGTTTAGTGGTTGACTTGGAAGTGTTAGGTTTGCAGTTGGACTTAATGATGTAATGTGTCTTTTCCAACCTAAATGATTCTGTGAAAGCTTCTGTGATACGTCTTCCAGTATCATTTATTCTATGGCTACTGACCTTGCTTTCTAAAATATTCATTTCTGCCTGGAGCAGGAACAGTACATTATTAGGAACTGGTAAATTAAATTTGGATTCTACCCTGTGAAAGATATTTTAGAGTTGTTTACATCAAGAATTTACTGGCAGAATATTTTTTTGTTATCACCAGAAAGCACTCACTTGTAGTTTTAACATTTTACAGAAATTTATCAATTAAAATATTTTATCTGCTCAAGGAAGATACATCAAGTAGACATAAGATATATAATTCCCTTCATAAGAAAAGTCAGTAGCACAGCGACTGCTGGTAAGACACAACAAAGACTCAAGCTGCAAGTCGATGTATATCTATGACTGAGTGCAAGGTGCCTTTCAGGTTAGATTTTATGCCAACATGTCAAAGGACTGCATTTTACTCTGGGATTAGAAAAAAGATGAAACCTTTAAAAAAAGAAGAATTCACACAATGAAAAAATGCCTTTCCTATCAAGTCACTCCTGTCTTGTGGTGCAGCTCTCCTATGAGGACAGGCTACAAGACTTGGGGGTCTTCATCCTGGAGAAGAGAAGGCATCCAGAAGACCGTATAGTAGCCTTCCAGTATTTGAAGGGAACGCTGGGGAGGGACTATTTACAAGGTCTTGTAATGATAGGATGAGGGGCAATGGGTTTAAACTGGCAGAGGGGAGATTTAAACTGGATGCTAGGAGGAAGTTCTTTCAAGTGAGGGTGGTGAGGCACTGGAACAGGTTGCCCAGGGAGGTTGTGGCTGTGTTCAAGGCCAAGTTGGATGAGGCCTTGAGTAACCTTTACAAGTGGGAGGTGTCCCTGCCTATGGCAGGGGGGTAGAACTAGATGATTTTTGAGGTGACTTCCAACCTTACCATTCTTTGATTCTATGATTCTATGATTGTTAGCCCTGGTATGGCAACCCTGAAACTAGAGCATTGCATAGTTTATCTTCATGTAAAAAAAGCATCAGAGGAATCATAGAATGGAAGGAGTTGGAAGAGACCTCCAAAAATCATCTAGTCCAACCCTCCCTGTGAATGTAGGTTACATCTAGATCTGGCTACACATCTACACATCCAGGTTTTGAAAATCTCAAGTGAAGGAGACTTCACAAACTCTATGGGCAGTCTGTTTCACTGCTTCATCACCCTCATATTTTATAAATTTGTGGAAGAGATTTATAGGAGAGATAAAGGATATTGGTACCCATCTACTTAAAAATTACTTCTCAGTGTAAAAAGGAAAATTGTCAGTTGTATGCAAGTATCACAGGAGGGAAAACACTAGCAAATCTGTCCTCCATCAGAGACTGCCTTAAATGAGGACTTGACTCAAATGCTAGCTGTAGATCTTATTTACTTATCTTATATCCCTTTCTTCCTACAGGTAGCTGAGTGGTCCCATAATATAGAATCATAGGATTATAGAATGGTAAGGTTGGAAGGGACCTCAAGGATCATCTAGTTCCAACCCCCTGCCATAGGCAAGGACATCTCCCACTAGTACGGGTTACTCAAGGCCTCATCCAACCTGGTAAAAAAAACAAAAACAAAATAAGAAACCCCCAAAACAACAAAACCATCCACCAACCCAAACACACACACACACACAGAGAAAAAAAAAACCCACAAAAAACCAAACACACAAACCAAACCAAATGATAAAAGCTGAATGCATTGCAGTTACAATTTCTGAATGGTTTCTGACAAGGAGATGACTGGTCAAAAGTGAAGCCATTTACAGCATTATAGTGTGTAAAAAGAAGAATACAAAGCCCGTGTTCACTCCATAATTGCATGCTCAACTTACACATGAATGCACCCATTCAGAACTGGAGGATTTTTCTTCTTGTTGTTACTTGTTTGGTATTTTACCCTTATTCCACTTCATCTATTAGTAAATAGGAGAGTGCCAGAAATACAAAGTTACAATGCAATGACCAAAGCAATTGCTAACATGCAGCCCTGCAACATCGTCATTACTGGAAGCAGTAGATTCATTCCAGATTCATGGTAGTGCAGTCATTCTCACTGCAGTCAAGTTTAAATCACTGCCATTTCAGGTGGCATATCTAATCAATGGAGATTGATGGGTATCTCCTGGTAGCAGTTCATCCATGCTGCCTATTTGAATTTGGAGATGAGGGTGTATTCTGTTGGCAATCTATGGAACTAGAATGACCACACACATTCCTAAGGTGGTTGCGGCAAATCTGGACACTCATCCTTTTCAACCAGAATTGCTAAGCTTTTACAGAAACCTTCTAGTCTGCAATGTCACAGTATGGTGGAGTTCTGTAAAAGTTTGAGTTCTCTGATACATTTCGTTATTTGCAGATGATTTTTTACTATGTGTTGCATGATTGTGTACTTCAGATGATCCAGAAAGTTATTTACTTTCTTATAAAACTGATGGAATGCATTACACTGAACAAAAGCTGACACTAACGTTTGTTTTCTTCAGTCCTGGAGCCAGTTTACATGTTAAACTGGGTGCTTCTGAAGGCAGATGACAGACACAGAAGTCACATTCAGTTCATGTACAAGCATCCATGTTATCACCTATCCTACCTATACATTTAACTAAATGATCCTCTTGTGCCCATTCTCCTTTCTCATGGCCTATTATTGTATCAAACATTATTTCTTTTTGTCCCCAGGCATCTACTTATTATACAATTCACAAGGATCATCTGGAGAATGGTTCTGAGAAACTGAGATTCCATTGCCTGCACTACCACAGGCTCTTTGCATGATTTTGTACAAGTATGTTAAGCTATCTGTGCTTTACTCATCCACTTGTTAAATTGAGAATACAGGTTTCTCAGCTTCACAGCAATGTGAGACATTTGAGGTTATGAAGATCTCTGATAAAGAGGGAGCTTGGGGTTGGTGAACAAATACAGGAACTTAGAGGAGAGTTTGTGTGAGATTTAAGTCTAAATCAAAAAGTATGATTGATTGAAGAAAGTCTGTATAATAATGCAGATATGTAAAGACTTTTCTTTTGTCCAGGTATGTGTATTTTTACCACTGGTATACTCAGAGTTACTTGACTGAGATGAATAACTCAGTATTTAGTTCCTACTTAAATCCATTTGGAATTAAAAAATTAGGTCAAGAATCCTAAACCCAAAAAAAAAGATAACAAAAAGATAACAAAAAAAAAGATAACAAAACTGCTACAACAGTTACTGAGATGCTCTTTGCCTTCGTTTACAGAGTTTATTTCAGTGCACATTAAATAGCCCAAAAGATTCCTGAGGCAAATATAAAATACAAACAAGGAAAACTTGGCTTGGTAGCACACCAATGGGTATTTGTTCCTCTGAGAGGGAGTGTTGGTTTTGGTATCATTAGACACCTTAGAAATTATTTATAATAAAATATTGTTACAGGTATTTTCTGCTAAGACCTACAGATTCATTATATGACACTTACTTGTTCTTGCCTATTCAAAAGACTAGCTACTTTGAACAGACAATGAAAAACATTTTAGCTGTAACTGCAAGGTAGAAGTGACTTAAGTGAACTTGTCTGCTACCATTTAATAGCCTAACAGATATTGGAAATGTCTCTATGAAGCTGGATATTATGACTTGAGATCTGAGGGAAACCCTTCTATAATGTTAACTGGATGGTGAAAACAATTCAGGTGGTCACAGACTGTGTGTGGGACAAACAAATGAAGGTCTTGGTTATATTTCTCACAGTGGGAGGTGGCATGGGACTCTACACATTCCTGACTCATTTTGGGGAAACAGAAAACTCCACTCTAAAAACAAATGTGTCTACAGATACTGTACCAGTCTGAAGTTCCTTTGGCAAAGACGGTTACATTGTTGAAGGGCTGGTCAATGCCGGTTTGAGCACTGCCAGCACAATCAAACTGGGCAGACAAAAAACAGAGCAAGGAAAATAACTGGCATCAGTCCCCTCTGCTCTAGGTTCCTCATTTTAAGAAAGACGTTGAGATGCTCCAATGTGTCCAGAAAAGGGCAACAAGGCTGGTGAAGGGTCTGCTGCACAAGTCCTGTGAGGAGTGCCTGAGGGAGCTGGAGTTGTTCAGCCAGGAGAAGAGGAGGCTTGGGGGAGATATTACTGCTCTCTACAACTATCTGAAAGGAGGCTATAGCCAGGTGGGGTTTAGTCTCTTCTCCCAGACAACCAATGACAGAATGAATTAACACAGTCTCAAGCTGTGCCAGGGGAGGTTTAGGCTGGAAAAAAAAATCTTCAGAGAAAATGATTTGCCATTGGAATGAGCTGCCCTGGGAGGTGGTGGAGTTATCGTCCCTGGTAGTCCCTGGAAGTGATTAGAAAAAGATTTGGGCACTTAGTGACCAGTTGGTCAGATGGTGTTGGCTAATAAGTTCGACTTGATGATCTTGAAGGTCTTTTCCAACCCAGTTAATTCCGTGATTCTGTGTGGTTCTGTGACTGTGAGAAAGGACAAGATGCCATCTAAGTTGGTAGGCTGAATTTCATCCTAATCAATTAGTATTTCTCTAAAGCATTTTACCACCCAGGCTTCTTTCTGTAGCACCTTTACTTTTGTTAATCTAAATAATTCTCTTCACATTTGCTAGACAAAGATTTCTACCTGAGATTAAAGTAAATTCAGCATGAAATCATTCTAAAACATCAGGATTTTTCTAAAGAAGATTGTTTGTATGCTCAAAAATAAGGCATATTCAGCTGAGTTTAAACTGAATGTTAATAGCAGTCTGGTGTCTAAAATAACTGTCTCCTGCTTGTACTGCTATCCAGCCTAGCTCATCCTTGTTAGCAAATACTTGTTGCATTTCTCTCATTCTTCAAGTTGTATTGGTACTGTCCTTCTTCCAGCATATGTCAGCGAAAGTCTTTGCTATGTCTATAGCTGTATAAAAATATTTCCAGTCAAATCAGAATCATCACCAAGTTAGAAAATAGTTTTTCTTTGTCTTCCTGGAGTGGTAGAGAGGTAGAAGCAGGGCAGGATGTTAGCGTTCAGAAAGATGACATAGACAAAAACCTATCTGAGAAACTAGGAAAACAGTAGGAGAAAGGAGATGAAAATTTAAATTCAAACAAAAGAAAATGGGAAGAGTCTTAAAGTTACTTATTCAAAAATGGAGCAACAACCAAACAAACTTTAAAAAAAAATCCCCACAGGCATGAACTTCTACAGACTGAGGAACAAATGTGATAATGAGAAAAAGGGAAGCAATGAAATGGCACCAAGTA
Source organism: Eubucco bourcierii (assembly GCA_013396675.1). NCBI lineage: Eukaryota > Metazoa > Chordata > Aves > Piciformes > Ramphastidae > Eubucco > Eubucco bourcierii. Next base: position 33,809 of record VWZE01024688.1, read on the forward strand.
GCTTAGTAACAAATGGTCTTTATACACAAGGTGCCTGACAGGAACTTCATGAAAAGGTGTTTATCTGGGTACTCAAGGGTTGCTCGACAAGATAACTTCATGGATGCCTGTGGAGAAGTCTTAACATAACAAAGGTGTTGTAAAAAAAAAAAAAAAAAAAAAAGATGTTTTATCTAATGTGGTTTAATAGCACTATATTTTAAACTACAAATAAAATGCATAAAATGGAGTTATGCCATTGAAGAAACTCTGGAAATGTTTCTTTTGAAACCTGTTTCTAGTGCAGACCTTCAAATATAGCGCTATCTTTTTCCCACCTTCATCGCTTTTGCATTCATTTTATCATATTTTGCAATTTCAGGAAAGTGCCATCCAATCTGGAGCACATTAGGAGAAGAAAGGTGAATATCAACATGATGTCAGTGGTACAAATAAGAACAACAAAAAAACACTTAGCAGACAAAGCCTCTAAACTGCCTTCACAACTTCGGGTGGACTTCAGCCAGTGAGAATTTAGTTCCGATTCATACCAGATTTATTACACTATGCTTTGGATACAAAAATTGAGTGAAAGTGGGGCATTTCCAAGACTCAAACCCAAAGCTCAAAGTGAAACTTGCAGCATGTGAACCTTTGCAGCATGAAACCAAAGAAAATGTTTGCGTGAACCCTTGCTAAGCAAGCCCACTGTGTTTCAGAGAAGCTCTAATGAAAACCACACTACCATGAATCACTGAATATTCCATAGTTTGACTTGGTAAATTTATGTAAGTTCCATGACAGTCCTTCTAAAGAGTCATTTTTCACTGAGCTCTGAGCCAAATCATGAAGTCGTTGATGAGTTTTTGCTGAATTCTTACCCAGTCTAATCCTACTAACGTTAGAGGGAAATTTGACTGAGTACAGAGAAAACAAAACCTGAGTCAGGGTTTGGACTTTGGTACAGGAGCGTGAATTTAGATGGTTTATTTTTAAAATCCTGAGTAAACCTATCTCCACTAATGCATATTAAACACAAACAAGTTAAAACAGCCCATGTTTCAAAACTGGTGAAAGACCAAATTCAGACTGCTTTCCCAACCGGCTCTCAGTCATGTTTGTACACTGTGCTGGTTTGAGGCTATTTGGAATATTTTAATAGAGAAAATTAGCCTATAGGCTGTGAGAAGAAAACATGATGATGTCTAGTTCACTCATAGGCTTGTTGAGATTGTTTGGGTAAAATAAACCAAAACATAGATAAGGTAGTCTCAGTCTGTCTCTCTCTGGGGGCACAGCGTCTTGGGCAGTCTAGCTTCTGGTTCCTCTTTGCCAATTAATCTTCACTAACCACTTTTCTTCTAACCTCCCTGGCCTATCCTCCTAATTCACCTTGTGTGTAAGGTAAATCTTGGGGTAAGGTACAGAGGTGGGGAGAAGGTGGAAGGGTGGTTGGAAGCCCCTCCTGGGGTCTCTGATATCTGGGAGGGGAGTTGTGTTTCTGTATTACCTTTAACTTGTATATTTCTGTAACTATTCCTGTATATAGTGTAAAGATCTGCTTGTATATTGTGCTAAGCTGTAAATAGAGCTTCATTCCTTAACTTCCAGCCAGCTGAGTTCTAGTCTGGGTCACTTTTCAAATTGTGCGGGGTGGGGAACTCCCAAACCTTCACATACACATCATGGGAAGATCTTTAATGGCACCGCTAATGCTATTGTTTTCTCACAAAGTTTCTTTGACTCTTCATTCAGTGTCAGGACTTCTCTGGGCACAGGCATGTGCTGTGCAATTATTGAAGGTATTTTCTTCTTGTGTCTGCGTTTTTTTCAGACATTGTGAAAGATGTAGTAATTAGGATGAACTTCCACACAGAGTGGTCTTATTAAATCAACTGAGCATTCTCTTCCAGAGCTAAATTTTCCCCTGTCTCTGCTTTCAGTTCCAGCAATGCAGGGAGAATAATCTTTGTCTTCTTCTCACATCTGTGTTCTTCTATTTTTTTAATTGAAACACTGAGAAATTTGGAGACTTGAGCTTTGAAACTCATACTGTGGTGCTGAATACTGACAGCACGAGCCTGTCCTGGTTCTGTCTTTATTACAGGATGAACTCTGATTGAGCATTATCTCTCCTTGCAAACTCAATTTCAGGGATAACCAGGCCAGGGCCAAAAATTGCATAATGAATTTACCCAAACAGATCACTGCTTCCCCACTCTATTTTCTTGCCCAGCAAAATCCAGGTTTCTCCTGTTGTAAGCTCTTTGTATGCTTAAGCTCGCCATGCTGGGTTTTGGTCTGCAACTTCCTCTCTACTTTCTCACATCTCCCTTTAATCTTTGATTTCTCCCTACCACCTGCCTGTCTTTCAGGTCCATTTCCAATTCCGTCAAAGTAATGGAAAATTTCAGCTCAAATGGTTAATGTTCTGGCAAAGAAGCACCTGAAAATGGTACTGTATAATGGCACATATCATACAACTTGAATAATGCAGAGTGCTACCAGCCAGATTTATAATTAGAACTTGGCAAGAATCAGTTTTCCCATAGCCTCTAACATTTTTTTCAGTTGTACATTGGCACAAACCCAACAGGTTTTGAGGTTTTACTGGAAAAATAGAGAACCCAATCTTATTTACCTAATGAGAGAGAATTCACCTACACCCTCTGTTTCCTGGGGATGAAACATGAATTCCATGCCTTTGCATGCATTTTTTTTCTTTTATAAACCCATGTAGCTGCCTCACTTTCTGTATTTATTAATCATTAATCCAGAGAAAGCCTGTAAAGCTTGATACACAAAGATCATCTGGTGTCCCATTCTCATGAATCTTGATACTTAAACGCTTTTATGGTTCCAGACCCCAATCTGTACTCCATCAGTTAGGAGACTTCTCCGGACTGCTGAAAGTCCACTGTGAGTCAGGCCAATAATGAACTAAATGAATTCCCAGGCTTCTCTTTCACTCAGAAGTGAGGCTTGCTTTTTTGTGGTTTTAACCAGAAATTTTATCCCTGACATGAGGAATCTTTTTCTACACAGTTTTGGCCAAATCTGAAAGTTCAGCTTCTGACAGATCAGCGCTGTTCCAAAAGAATTTGTTAAACAATTTCTAGAAACTATTGGAAAACAAAAACCCCACTGTTCCGAAATATGCAAGTGTAGTGCCAGGGACATTCGAGTGTAAAAACTGTCATGTCTCCTTTGGCACCACACAGACAATACTGTCTCAGTAGAGGTCATTCTGCAGCTTTTTGCTGTATCTGAGTGAGCTGTAAGGGGTTTAATAAGTAACAGCAAAGCTATCCGTGTGAAACCAAACCAGAGCCCATCAACATTCTGTATTTGGTTTGGATGTTACAGTTAGATGCCTGAATTTGTGGTGAAGAAGAAACCATGAAGATGACAGCTTCCAGTACTGACCCTTGTTCTTCTACCATTTCCCACTGTGTATTGTAATTCTGTTTTACCCTAAAATGGTCAGATAAACGGTCAGTACAGCACTAGTGTCCTACAGATATTAATTATTTATTTTCCCTCTATAGTCTCACGGTAAAACAAAAGAAAACTCAATAAATATTACTAACAATCTAATAGAGGAAAACATGTGCAGGAATAAGAAAGTCAGCATTTTACAGAAATCATGAGGAAAAAACCCCAAAGAGCATGTTAGTGGTCCAGTACATAATAAAGCCTCCTTCCCAGAAGAAGCTAAGAATCACATTAGCAGCTGGGCAAGCTTAGTAATGTCACGAGTCTCTTCAGAAGAGATGATGGTCATTTGCTTTTTTCTCTGGCTGTTTAAATATGTGCTTTGTTACAAGATTTCTATAGCATGGGGAAAGCTTGAGACCACTGAGAACTTGAGTTTAGAGAGTGAATTGCTGACATCTGGTGGAAATACAGTTTCAAAACGGTAAAACTTTAGCAAGTGCTCCTTAGGATGTTTAGTAGACCCCAGAAGGTTGTAACTGTAGAAGTATGGAAGATTGAATATACAATATATAAAATCCAGAAAAATTAAACCTGCCATTTGTTGGTCTGGGGTTCTGGGCATACATTTTCATAGTTTGGTTTTGTTTTGGTTTTTTTTCAGAAAACTCCTCCAAATGTCTTGAGTCTATGCCCAGAAAATGTGCATGAAGTCTCAAAACAATTGGAATATTTATATAGTTGCATCAAAAATATTTAGGGACAGCTTTACAAAGATCTGCATTAAGAAGACAAACAAGAAATTGTACAAGAAAAAGATTTTATTTTTTTTCTAAACTAACTTGCATGAACTAATAGCATATCCTGAATATAATTTAAAAAAACCAAACCAAAACACTCCAAAAGACCTATTTATGTCACAGTTTAATTCTAATTCACTTTCATAAAGGGTGACGAGTTTCTTATTTTACAAATTTTTAGTGAACGCTATCCCATCACCATGCTAATAAGACCTATTAATATACTATGTTCTCATGCCAGTCAAAAAGAATAAAAGGATATACTATACAGGGTTTTTTTGTTTGGTTTGGTTTGATTGGTTGATTGGGTTTTGGTGGTTTTGCTTTGGTTTGGTTTTGTTTGGTTTTGCTTTTGCTTTTGCTTTTGGTTTTAACTTCCATGTTAATTGCTGACAAAGTAAAATACCAAGAACTCAAAAAAAATTCTGCTCCCTTAAGTGAGAAAGAAGGATCTTTTCTTCAGAATATTTCCTATTAAAGAAGATGCAGAAAAAAAGTGTTTGGTGGAAAATAACTTTAAAAAAATTACTTTCAAATTACTGACTTATTAGGAAAGCAAAGAGAGAATTTTCAGGTATCTGCAAAAAGGCAGCTCTTAAAATTGTGTGTAGTTCTGGATCTGAGGAAAGATGAAAGGCTTTATTTATGTACAGCTATTTCCTGTTAAAATCCCTAGGCTATATATTTTGTCTCAAAATTAGGGTGTATGAAGTGGCCCCTCCACTCAGTTTGATCTATTTTGTAAGGAACTGGAATTTCCTAAGCCAGCATCTGGGTGTATAACTATATATCCCACACTGAGGAAGCAAGCATCTCTATCCTTGGCTGTTTATAGCAGCATTTAATGTGAACTGGTTGTCTGCCAGGCTCATGAGGTTGTGCTGGAATTACAGAAGTTGTGAAATATTTAAAAAATTGGATTTTGACTGTTATTTAATGGCAAAAGAAAACAGTACAATCGGCATGGGAATGCAAAAGATCTCAGCAGAGAGATTGCTGTGTTTCACAACGCTGGTAATGACAGATGTTACCAGGGAGCCTCGTGCACAGCAGGGCAGGATGCTGGCAGAGAGCAAAATCAGAGTATGCTGCCAGGAATGAGACAGCAGCAGGTGGAGAAATCTATGTACAACAGTCCCTGACAGGCCAGGACCCAGTTATAAGTGCTGGGCAATCATTCTTCCTCAAGAGAAGACCAATCTGCTACATGTCATTATTTTTCAGATTAAATGAATGCACAGAAGAATGGGTGATCTGAATGCCACATTGCAAAAATCAAACTGGAACGAATTTCTCTCTGGTGCAGCCCTTCTGGAGCCAATTGAATTTTGCTAGGAAAGGATCTGACTAAATGAGTTTGGAGGGAAGGTTAAACATTCTTCTTTTATGATCCTACCCTGTACCATTACAGAGTCCTTTCACTTGGCTAACATAAAACCAATTCTAATGCTAAAATAATTAGAAGGCTAGTATATTTGCTGTTTCAATATGAACAGTTCATGACATATGTCTCTGTGGAAAGCTTTCACACATGCTAGATACTGTCTGTCAGTCATATATTTCTCTGATTCTCTGTTCCTGTTCTATTTTTAAAATTATTTTAACCTTTTTATGCCCACTCAGTCTGTGCCCCTGCCAAAACGGTATATTACAGGTAACACAGCAATACCTCGCACTGAGGTTGCCAAGAATCTTCTACAGTATAATGCTATTTCCAGTTGCCTATAGCCTTTCTGAATTTTAACACTATAGGCATAAAATATCTCATGTTTCTCTCAAACTAGATCTTAATTTTGACTAGATTAGAAAAATGTTTGGAGATTTGTTTCTTTTGTTTAAAAAAGAAAAAAAAAAGAAAAAAAGAGAAAAAGTAAGACCAGATTTAGATAACTTTGCCAGCTGTCAGTATATTCCTCAAATAATTTCTCTCAGAAACTACAATGCTTTGATGATTTAACATTTGACCTCCCATCCCTTGAAGAATGCTAGAGCACCACCTTGCAGATCATTACCAGGACCCAAACCTCAGGCCACCTTTAATTCCCAGGTCTCTGTATATAAGCTGTGTGTGTTCTTTCATTCTAAGTTCTTCAAGAGATTTCCCCTTGCCACTCACACAGCTGGAAGTCTTGCCCTGCTCACACTATCTTGCACCTCAGTTAAAAAGCTATTTCTCTTTTTTGGGCTATGAAAATCTTGCTATTCAGACAGTTTCTGCAAGCACCAGTTGCTTGTTGCTTGGAGTCCTTTCTTCGCATCCTCCCAGTCACTGTTTTTTCTCAATTACATTGATTTTATTTTGAAGACCCTTGCTAGCCATTCAGTCTCAAGCTTTCCAGGAAGACTATTGAGTCATTTGATTATGCCTGTGCCTATTGGGATATTACTAAGCAAAGCACTTTGGATGATTTTCCATGTCGTCTTGTGATCCACAGGACTTCTCTCACCAAGTCCTTCCTTTAATCTTCTGCAACTCTGTTCTAAACTTTCTTTCCCACGACACAGCCTAGCAAACACAAAGCAAAGAAAGCATTATCTGTCCTGGACAAGACCGATGGTGTATTTGTGCAGGCACCACTGCAAACGATCAAAGAATAAGCCTCTCCTTTTTCAAACTAAACAGCCCAGCTTCCTCAGTCACTCCTCACAAGGTTTCTTCTCTAGGTCCTTCACCAGCTTTGTTGCCCTCCTCCAGACTCACTCCAGCACCTCCACATCTCTCTTGTATTGCAGTGCCCAAAACTGAACACAATACTCAAGGGATGGCCTCACCAAAGCAGAGTACAAGGGGACAATCACCTCCCTACTCCTGCTGGCCACACCACTTTTAACACAAACCAGGATGCCATTTGCCTTCTTGGTTGCCTGGACACGCTGCTGGCTCATATTCAGCTGCCTGTCTATTACAATTCTTTTCTGCCAGGCAGCTCTCCAGCCACACTGCCACAAGCCTGTAGCATTGCTCGGGGTTGTTGTGACCCAAGTGCAGAACCTGGTATTTGGCCTTGTTGAAACTCATCCCATTAATGTTGGCCCATTGGTCTAGCCTATCCAAGTCCCTCTGCAGAGCCTCTCTACCCTCATTCCAATCAACAATGATGTCAGATGTGGTTTAAAAGCTAAGTGAAAGAACGAAGTGTGGAGGCACTCATTGATAGCACCTGTCCTCACAACAACTGCCACATGTATTGATTCTGTGATTCTAAGGCCATGTTGGATGAGACCTTGAGTGACCTGTACTAGTAGGAGGTGTCCCTGCCTATGGCAGGGAGTTGGAACTGAGTTGGAACTTGAGGTCCCTTCCAACCTTATCATTCTATGATTCTATGATTCTATGATTCTATGTATTAAAGCCCTGCTTCCTGGAGAGTGACTGAACATTGTCTGCTGATGAGTAGAGAATAACATCTTTGTTTGCTCTTGTTTCCACACACAGCTTTTGCTTTTGCTCTTCATCCTATTCAGCTTCTTTTATCTTGACTCAGTGGCCTTTGGTTATATTTTCACTCTCTCCTGTCCACCTAAGAAGGAGAGTGTATTTGGTGGACATCTGGCTCCCAACCAGGGCCAAATCACCACACTGTTTTATCTTTTTGTCACAATCATGTAGTGCCTTGATCCGTGCCTTATTACAAAAGATGACATCATTTCATCATGATGCCATGCTCAATGACAGCTGTGGGTCACAATAGCAAAGCAGGATGCTGTTACTCTTTCCACTGTCGCATTGCTGCGTGATTCTTAGGACATACAAAAATATCATGACTGTCTCTTCCAATTCACAGTTTGAATTTCCAGTTTAGGGAAAATCCAACACCATATAAGAAACGTGATTCATTGCAATGTCAATGAGAAAACTACTTAACTGTTTCTCCTACTTTTCACAGTTTACAAAAAATACGTCTTAGTTTAAAAAATTAAGCATTGATAATGAAAGAGGAAGTTATAAAAATAAAAAAAATTTGCATGTAGACCACAAGTAAGGGGGAAAATATGTTGGCAATATTTCATGTGAATATGAAAATTAAAGATTTTTTTAAAAATATGCAAGAGACAAACTATTGCACGATACACCTGAAGCTCATACCAATTGGATTAAGTTGTGTTAGTATAATAGTTTAAAAGTCAGAGTACCCATTCAATTCAGCACAGTTAATAAATAGGAACTCGGTAGCATAATGTGAAAGATATATTTAGTCTTGAGGTAGAAGTGAACAGGCTAGGTTTGTTTGTACAGCTCCTTTTAATTTAAAAACCTCTGTGATGTGCCAATCATCAAATCACTGATAGCGCAGTAGTCACCATTAAAAAGCTTGTAACTGAGAAACATCAAATGAGATTATCTAAAGCCAAGCTACTTTTGCAGACAAAAGTCTTAGTCTTGTTGCAGTGGCAAGTTAAATAACACTCAGCCTGGGGACAAATAGAAAACATAAGATTTCCAGGCCATTGGAAGTATGACAATGAGCAGTATTAGGAAACATTATAAGTGGCATTGTTAGAACAACTGGGGAAACTGAAGGAAGCAGATGATTGATATATCAGAAATGAGGAGGAGGATTTGACATAATGAGTGACACAAAGAGAAAAGCCGATCTGCATAGTGACACAACTTATTTAATGAGAGGAATAAAAGCTGAAAGATATGAAAGGAGTCAGCCAAGATCTGCGGACAGATTAGAAAAAAATAACAGAAGAAAAAGACAGAGAGGAGAAAACTAAACTTTATTAAATACGAACAAAAGAAGCAAACTAATTTCAATGTAAGCAGAAAATATTTAGAGCAAGACCATCTGTGGTGCCGTTCCCAAAAGCGACGTGTGTCAGTCCTGTCAAGAACAGCAGCCAGGAAAGACGTGTCCTAGAAAAAACAAAAAGCTTTTAGAATTCACCAAATGTCTGATGAGAGTTTAATATTTCTGTGCCACTTTGCCTTAACTGTGAGATTTTGTAGCCTTTCTCTGCTTTCTGATCATGCTCATTTTCTCTAAGTTTATGTGAGCTGTTTAAGAAAGAATCTGAGTCTTGGACAGCAGCTTCTCCTGCTAATAAAATGTCTGAAGATGTACCTGAGATACTGCTAGGGGATTTCTGCCTACATATACTACATGAAATGCAATTTCAGATTTAGATCAGAAAAGCAACTGAATTTATGGTGCTTACCAATTATTCGGTGCACTCAAAAGACATCTTCTATTTAATGTTTGATGTCTCAGAAGATAAATTTATGGAAGTATTTTAGATTGTCAATCCTTATAGTTCCCTTTGCTGTTGTGTTTCTTTCAAAAACATTTCAGAAGTTCGATGTCTGATGTAAGTGTGATGCCTCTAGGGGTCCCATGTTATCTGTGATTTGAGACATGCACTGCTTGTGTAAGCAGTTTAGAGATATTGTCAGTAAATTTTGTTTTTTCACCCATCTGCATGGATTCTAACCAGGAAAAATACTTCTCAGAAACTCAGGTCCTGTATAGTCCAAATATGTTGGTTTTTTCTCTGTGCCTTTTGGATTCATGGTCCTTAAAGAAAAGCAGTAGAAGAGATGTATAGATTCAGCATTACCTCTATAGGAAAAAGTGACTGATGAGCATATTCCTTTTAATATACTTTCTGGATATTCAGAAGTTGTATTGATTGATTCTTCATCTTTAAATTGGCGCTTGCTTCAGTACTACTTTATTTACTTTTATAGAAAAAGGCATTCATTTGGGGAAATAGTACAGTGTTTCTCATGCAGAAGATCATAAAAGTTGACATATCTAGTACCCAGATGTAGTCCTGGAGCTTAAAGATTTTCCAATGGCACAGCACATTCACAGTGATTTTACACAGCAGCTTAAGAGCAGGTACAAAGCAAGAAAAGACAAACCCATAGGATTGACTCCAAAATCAGCCACATTGACCAAAAACTTCTGAGAGTATTTTTTTCCTTTTTTGATTTTGAGGACAGGCTGAGAGAGTTGGGGTTCTTCAGCCTGGAGAAGAGAAGGCTTCAAGGAGACCTTATAGTAGCCTTGCAATATCTGAAGGGGGCCTACAGGAAGGCTGGGGAGGGACTATTTACAAGGTCTTGTAATGACAGGATAAGGGGCAATGGGTTTAAACTGGTAGAGGGGAGATTTAGACTGGATGTTAGGAGGAAGTTCTTTCCAGTGAAGGTGGTGAGGCACTGGCACAGGTTGCCCAGGGAGGCTGTGGCTGCTCCCTCCCTGGAGGTGTTCAAGGCCAGGGTGGACAAGGCCTTGAGTAACCTGTACTAGCGGGAGGTGTCCCTGCCTCTGGCAGGGGGCTGGAACTAGATGATCTTTGAGGTCCCTTCCAACCTTACCATTCTATGATTCTATGATTCTATGATTTCACAGTCTTTTATCATCTATAGAAATAATTTCTTTTCATGTAATTGTAAATCAGTGATGTTGTGCACCGTATTTCAATCACATTATCATGGCATTTAATGTAATGAAAATTATTTAATGAAAATTAAATGAATATTTAATGAAAATTATTTATAAATTCCTCGAAGGTTCTGATCTGTAAGGTAATTTGTAGTCAAGGTGAAATGTGAATGTGAAATTCCACAGACATGATCCTACTTATTTCTTCAGAACATGTTATTACATCAAAGGTAGTTTTTGCTTCCTCTTTCTGAAGAAGGCGTCGCTATTAATTCAGAAGTCCCAGTTGATAGAGGTTAATTCTTACTTAGATCTGATCTGCATGCTAAGAATAATACTACTGGAAGGAAATACAAAAAAAATTCAGATTACATAAAAATAATTCTGAAGATTAGATCTAATCAATATTTGTAAAACCAATTCAATGATTCTTTCTGCAAAGGAATTTCTGGGCATACCAGTCAGATTTCTTTCACAGAGGTTACTACATTTTAGGAAAGTGGTTACTTTTACGTTTTAGAAAAGGGATTTCTTACTGGTTAGTTACTTTATATGTCGCTTAACTTGGTGACACATATTCTTCACCCAGTGTATTAAAGATTCCTACACAGCAGCCTGTACAGCAGCCCAAAGGATCAATAGAAACAACATTGACTTTCTCCTGTGTCAAACTTATGTTTTGATACAGTTTTAAATATTCTAAATCTCAAAAAATGTTTTAGGTTTTGGTAACATTTGTAAGAATACATGGGACATAAGGAAATCTCCCAGAGTTATAAGTTATGAATGCAATACCTGACAAGCTTTACTTTGTAGATTCATTAATCCATTTCAGGAAGTTTCTGTGAAGTTACTATACAGAAATGAAATCATTTTATAGAAATGTGTCTACCTTTTAGGAAAATCTTTGAGATTATCCATTGTTCAGCACCTGTCCATATTTCAGAATTTTCTATTTATTCATGTCTTTTCAGAAACTGTTTTGACTCACAGTGTGATGTATTATGTCAAAATCTATGTTCTTGCATTAAAAAAACTCCCAAATCTCAAACAACTGAATAAGCTGATATTTAAATATATAGAGGCTTTCTGAAAAATGCACCTATATGGTTCTATCAGAATGCAAAGCATTACTTTAATGTTTTCCTATGTTTTTTCTTAAATGTTGTATTCTGGAGCTAGAAAAGGGAAAAAAAAAAAAAAAAAAAAAGAGAGCAAAACTTGGAGGAGGTGATTCCAGATCTGACCAGATGAATAGTCACAAGTAAAAAACAAACAAACAAAAAAAAGGATGTTAGATGTAAGTGAAGTGCCTACACGGATTAGCAGAAAAATGACTGATCATCAAAGAAAACTGCCTTAGAGGCCAAAGAAATGTAGAGATAAAGTGAGAATAACAGAGAGTCAAGATGAGTTAGACCTTGCAAAGGATATTAAAAACACATAGCAGAAGATTCTTCAGCCATGTGAATAAAAACAAGGGTAGAAAAAAGAAATAGGACCAGAATGTAGTGAGGATAGAGCAGAAATTGAAAATAAATCAAATGTAGGCTAAAAGCTAAATGATGCTTTAGGTCAAATTTCAAGGAAATTGGCAAAGATTTTGAACATGGGAAAAACAAAACAAAACAAAACAAAAACAGGATGGAGAAAAAAGGTATAGAAATGGAGACTAGCAGTCAAGGCAGAAGTACAATTTGAGATCCCTAATATACTCCAGAAGGGAAGAAGTGGAAAATAAGTATAATCCCAAGAGCAAATTGGCAAACATAATTTTAATGGAGTATCAGGCATTTTTCATAAATGCATAAATTCTGGTTAGTGCCTGATGTTGAAAGACACACCACACAGAGTAAAGGTGCTGGAGTGAGAAAGTGATCTGGACAGCTATAGACCACCTAGATTTTTGTTCGATAATTTACTGACATAAAAATTTTTAAATAAAATAATTATTAAAGGCATGAAGGTCAATTACTGAAAGAGCTTATCTAAGGTAGGTCATGATAAATTAACCATTGCTACTATCTATCTATTATGGAGGGTCAATTAATTTATGCAAGATATGATTTTCAAAGATTAACATTGTTTATTAATATTCAGAACTCTCACCACCCCCACTACTTATTTTAATAATCATTGGTTCTTCACACAACCATGGAAACATTATACAAATAATAACACAGGATCTAGAAATAACTAGCAAAAATATGTATTAATGATTGAACTCAACTGAACAGGAAGAGAAGGTTCCTGCAGTCAATATACTGCTTACGGCCAATACACTGCTTGCCCACTAGATGGACACAAGCAGCTCCTTTCTGCTTATGGCAGAAGGCAATGGTGAATTATAAGAGGCTTTAAGTATTGACTCACAAATATTAATCTCCCAACTTGTGAGACTAGCTACAGCTTCAGACAGTATCCAAATGCTTTCAGGGAATTCTGTTACTGTCTTGTCAGCTGCTAAGACTTCTGATTCTTCCCAGACTTCTAGGGAAAAGAGGCAGACAGTCTCTGACCTGGTCCTGATCTCTGGGTGATCTGTGTATCTCCAGGACTTCACATCTTGGCAGGAGATTTTCAGGTGTAGGTGGGATGTCTTGCCATGTGCAGTCTCAGCACAGTGTCACAATGGCTATGCAGGTCAATAGGGTGCAGGCATTTACAACCTATTCCTGATAACTTCTTGGAAGGCAGTTTCCAGGCAGTTCAGGATACAGTAAGGCAGTAACAAGTAGCAAGCATGGATACAACAACAGAGCACGAATACAAGGGTAGAGAACATTGTGTCACCTGCTCATCTCCTTTTATCAATACAGCCTAGACTAATGGGCCTTTGGATACAGAATAGTCAACGAGAATGGCAGTTAGCCAAGCCTGACCATATTAGGTGAAACCATAGGCTTGCTTTGCCCTTTTTAGGGCAGAACACAGACCTTACACAAGGCATACACAAGCTGAGTGTGTGTCCCCTGTTTACCACAGGATGCAAACAAGTCTGGGCAAGCCAGAGTCCTTAGACTCAATGGCTCCAGGTTTGTTGCCCTCTTTCCCGCAGTTTCTTCTCCCCAAAACAGAAGGAGGGAGAGCAGAAAAACATACCTGAGCAATCCAGGACATGTATAAGACTATTTTGGCCTGCTTAGGCCTACCACAACACTGTCTATCTATCTATCTATCTATCTATCTATCTATCTATCTATCTATCTATCTATCTATCTATCTATCTATCTATCTATCTATCAATCAATCTATCTATCTATCTATCAATCTATTTATCTATGCATCCATCCATCCATCTATCTATCTACCTATCTAATTTATTTGCTCTACTTTTATATTTTTACATTTACAGAAATAGGAACCAAGACAAATATAAACTTTCTGGGCATTGGTGAAGACTTTTAATGTGGTGGACACTGAGAGATTATCAGCAAAGCTGAAGAAAATGGGATCAGCAGAGGAACTACAAAATTGCTTAGCATTTGGCTGGAACAGGCACTGTAGCTGCTGGCATTAGAGGAACTCCTGGTTGGAGAAAATTACTTTGTGCTTAATGATAATTTCGGAGATGGAACATTAATGTTTCATTTAATGGTTTTGGTACGAGATACCTGCCTTGAAGCCTGTCAGAGATACAGAGTTAGAAGACAGTGAATATGGAGGCATTGGGTGATACTGAGAATTATAGGACTGGCTTAGAATTCAACAAGATGAAAACTATAGTTTAGGGGGTGTGTGAGAAGACAGTAGTGAAATTAAGACCTTATCAGCTGGAAATTGCTGAGATGATGAAGAATTTTACCATACAAATTTTCTCCAAGATTACTGTCTAAATTATACAAATACAGGTAAGGATAAGTGGTGTTTCACAATGCACTAATGAGATACCTCATGTCATCTTGCATACAATTCTGGTAGCCAGCCCTGAGCAAAGAGGTACAGAAAAGGTTTACTGATATGATCAGAGAACTGGTTTATTTAATTTATCATGAGAGTTGGTTTAGCCTGGCAAATCAAAACTGAGAAGTAGTATGATTGCATTCTATAAATACATTCTATAAATACATCAGAGAGATGAATACCATGGAAAAAGAATATTCATTTAAACCAAAGGATGATGCTGGCACAACAACAGAAAGGTGTAAATTGGTCCCTGAATAAATTCAATCTGGGAATCAAAAGATTCTTATCTATTACAGCTTTGCAACAGGAACAGTGGGAGCAGAAAACCAGACACTCTTGCATGGAAGTTCAGAGCTCTCTACCAGGTGCACTTGCACTTAAGACTGCCAGTTAGGTTACCTGATCAGCAGATAGTTTCTCCATGGTGTTTATCACCCTGTTATATATGTGGATATTGATAAACATGTGTATCTATGTACATACACACACACACACATTCATGAAAATCCAAGGCAACGCCTTTGTTTATTGCACTGCCTCAAACCCCAGAAAAGTTATATGATTGAATAAGCTCATGATTGGGAATACCACAGAGTAATTTCTGCTGCGAAAAGCTAGAAAGATTTATGCACTTGAAATCCCTATGGAACAGTTGCAAGCTGTGAATGCAGGAAATACTTCTGGGCTTTTGTTCGTCTTTAAATGACAAAAATGGAATTGCTGATGGGAGATGCTGGTTTAATTCAAAGTTACGTGCTGCCTTTAGGCAACTAGAAAGCATCAGGCTGCTTCTTTAAAACAAAGTAGGCCCAAAGCTTTTGAATTTTGCATATTCTCTATTGAATGCAGCTATTGACACTCCAGTAAACATGAACATCTAAATAGCAGGAGTTGAAGGGGTACTATAAAAACAACCCAATGTCTATTTGTCCTGTTCTTAACCTAAAAGTCATATTATACTCAACTAGATGCAGCTTCATTGTTGATATAGGGAAAATCAGGTCAGTGACCATCTTGGTGTTTGATCCTAATACTGCCATGCATAAAGCAGAAATTTTGAGAGTTACATGACTGTTAAATTCACTGCCAGTGTTGCTCCTTGCCAATGAAATAGAATGGAACAGCCTGCATCCACACCACTGAACTCCCTTAGCCTTCAGAACAGTGCGGTGACACCCAAAGTGACTCTTCAGAGGACTTCCTGGCACACACTAACTCCCATACTCCCCAGAGTATTGAGAGCTTGAGAGAGGGCTCATTGACCTGGGTCAAAACCACACCGAGGACTCTGCTAACAATTTAACAATATATATGACTGACTGACTCCCAGTACCCCAGGAATGCTCTCTGGAGCTGTTTTATTTATGAGTGTAGTTATAATCAAGAGGTACTGTTGTCCCTTGTTTGCTTGATCCCCTAGTAAATCTGCCCCAGCAACAAAGATGATGTGGAGGCCAAATCAAAACTACAGTATTAAATAATTTTCCCAACTAGTACTTGAAAAGGTAAAATTTCTCTACAGTGCAATAATAAGAAAATCATCTGGATCCAGTATGCCAAGGAAATGGATCATATTTGAGACTTCAAGAGGCCTCTCTACAGATGTCTGACCAAAAGAGGTCAAGCTGATTCAAAGCCTGTAGTGCATGGATTAGGGCCTTTGACTGATGAGAATATCCACAGCACATGTTAGAACTGAGGATTCTTGCATACCTTCTGTGACTCATCTTAGGATTTTGGATGGGTCTAAGTACAGGAGTATTTGGTTTGCATGTGAGCACATGGGCACCCAAGCAAGAAAGTAATGAAATGGGTCTGGCAAGCCATTTTGAGACCTCCTCTTTGTATAGATGACACTAGGTAGCTGAGATGACAGTAGTAGTGGTTTTGGCAAAAGGGAGTCATAGGAGAGACGGGACGTTCACCTGTAAATCATCCTGCTGTGGGTGCCCTTTGCCTGTGCATGCTCTTCCTGTACCTTCCTATGCCAGCTGGAAAATAACAACAAGATATTATTCTTTATCATTCCACAGTGTTCAATTTGACTTGTTTAGGTACCATCAGAGCCTCTGCCTTTTATTGTGAGTACTCTATCAGTTGCTTCAGTTTACTATCTCAATCAGATTGAACTTTGTTGTAGGTCAAAGGCATAATACAGCCTTAAGAACATAAGGCAAAGATCCATCTATGATGAGACTGTTTTTCTTTTCTCACACCCTAGATGTTTTTCTTTTTTCTAAGGACAATCATTCACTGTTGATTTCTACTATGCCTTCAAGAATCCTCCTTCGTTTCTGTCAATGCTTTTGTGTTCCCTTGGTAAGACACACTTCAACATCTTTGCAAAAGGAGCAAAGCTACACTTTTCCTTCTCAAGCTCATTTTCTCTGCTGAGTGGAAGTTGTATGTGCTAGAGATTTGTAGGGTCTCCATTTGTTTTGCTGTTTAATGGAGTACAGAGGAGATTGGATTTTCTATACTAAGTGCTGACATTGCTACATTTCACACTTCAAAATTAGCAACTAGGCCACATCTTTTAAATTATTTTCTGGAAATAACAGCAGAAAAATCATTGAATAATGAATAGAGGCATGTTTTTCTACTGTTTTCACTCTCTTCCAACACCGCATTTCAGTCCAAGATGAAGGACACCTGGAAAAACCCTGAAAATTTTAAGTTGTCCTTCTTAGGACTGCTCCTTGACAAAGAGACAGGAGAGTCCTCCTCTCTGTGTCTCAGAATACCTGACTGCCTCTGGATTGCTGATGACTGGGACAAATTATTTCCTACATTTATTTTGTTATATGATGTATATATATATATTATCACATACAAAACAGAGGTAGCAGAGTTTTTGTACAGCAATTCATGATCTATACACTTAAATGGCACTAAAACTTAAATACAACTACTTACTCTGTGACTATAGTTTTGCCAGAAAAATAGCTTCTGACTGAAAGAGTTTCTGGGATGAAGTGCCTTGATTAATTTCTTACACTGTTAGCACATATAGCAGTCATTTTCTGTATCCTGAAGAAGAAAGGAGAAATATTCATTAATGAACAAAGGGGGGGAAAAAAGTATCCTGTTCTAGTTCAAAATCCATTTCATATTGAATGCAAATAGCAGTTACACACAAAAGAAAAAAAAAATCTTCCTGATAAAAATGATTACGTCAGAGTTCTGTTACAATTGTTTGAGAATTTAGGGAAGCTAGTGATTATTTTTCTGTACTCTCTCCAACTAAAATGTTGTGTTCTTCACAAGTAGTCCTTTTCCCATTGGTGTGAATCCCAAGAGTGCATTAAATAATATACTTCTAGTTGTAAAACAGATGGAAAAGCGTTTAAAAAGGTGCCAGGTTTATTTATGGAAGCATGAAATTGAATTTAATAGGAGAATTTTGCCAGTATGAAATGTGAACTTTCAAAACAGGAAGTGGATTTTATTGCTTATTTATTTTATTACCGGATCAGCTGCCCAGAACTGTAGAATCCTTCCTCTCAGGAATTATTTACTTTCCAACTCTGAACCAGAACATCTTGACCATCAGTTGTTACATCTTCTGGCTGCCAGATTCTCAACTATAAACATATGTGGTGCTGTCTATCTCTGGTGATCTTTTGCAGATTTATATAGGGAATGGTTTAGTTTTAGATTTATTTCTTGGTTTTAAATAATATGAACCCAACTGGCTAAGCTAAGGGAAAAATAATTTCATTTAGCTCTTGATTACTCTTTAATAATAGACTGTTTCTTTAAGGGGCTTATGGTATGTATATAATATACATCAAATATGCAAGAACTAAAAGTCAGCGGATATATTATTCCTTCTCCTTTACATCCCCAAAGGTGCCTAGTGAAAGAACAGGTGTTATTCAGCACAGAGAAACAGCAGACTGAGCTACTATACCTGGATGGAGTTAATCATAAAATCACAGAATGATAAGGTAGGAAGAGACCCCAAGGATCATCTAGTTCCAACCCCCTGCCATAGGCAGGGACACCTCCCACTAGTACAATTCACCCAAGGCCTCATCCAACCTGACCTTGAACCCCTCCAGGGAGGGAGCAGCCACAACCTCCCTGGGCAATCTGTGCCAGTGACTCACCACCCTCACTGTAAAGAACTTCCTCCTAACATCCAGTTTGAATCTCCCCTCTTCCAGTTTAAAGCCATTGCCCCTTGTCCTGTTATTGCAAGACCTTTGAAATAATCCCTCCCTAACCTTCCTGTAGGCCCCCTTCAGATACAGGAAGGCTACTATAAGATCTTGAAGCTTTCTCTTCTCCAGGCTGAAAAGCCCCAACTCTCTCAACCTGTCCTCATAGCAGAGCTATTCCTTCTGTTCCCTTTTCCTGTACATATGTGGCCAGTAAGTAGAGGTATTTGGGATGATGAGCAACCCTCAGTTTTCAGCCAGTATATATTGGTGGATATTTAAAACAACAACAACAACAACAACTACAACAACAAAAGAAAATATTTTTTCAGGGTATTAATCTGAATTGGAATGAAATGTTGTGAATGCCCATATTATTTATAACACAGGATTACCTTGCAGACTTCTTTAAGGAATGATCTTAAACAAATAATTTGATTATTACTGCATGCATGAGCCTCCAAGAAGTGTAAATTTCATAGAATTATGGGATTGTTTTGTTTGGAAAAGGCCTCTAAGATCACTGAGTACAACCATCAACCTAACAGCTCCATGGCTATTAAACAATATCCAGCAGTGCAATGTCCACACAATTCTTGAACACGTCCAGGACCAGTGACTCCTGTTCCTCCCTTGGCAGCCTGTTCCAGTGTCTGACCATTCTTTTTGTAGAGATATTTTTCTTAATATCCAACTTAAATCTGTCCTGCATATTTTCAGGTCATTTTCTCCCATCTTATCACCTGTCACTAGGGAGAAGAGACTGACCCCCATCTCACTACAACTTGCTTTCTGCAATATCACCCTCTACTTAGAGAAATTGAGAATGATAGTGTTGTAAGACCATGTTAGAGCATGGCTCAGAGCTCTATCCCCTGAGGCCCTGATTCATTGCTTTATGCAGTACCACAGTTCTCTCAGGCAGGGTGCTAACAAAAATCTGTTGTGTGTTTATGCAATGAGCAGTTGTATTCAGCTTAGTGTTGGCACTCACATGCACACACAAGTTTCCATTTCATGCAGCAGCGCTAAATGTTTTCATCATGAAACTCATGCCTGTGCAGTTTTGCATGGGAAGTAGAAAAAAAGTGACAGCCTTGATCTTGCTGCTCTCGGTTTACCAATTATGGATAAAGATTGAAAGCAGTGTGGAACAACCTCATGATCCTGATCCTGATCCAAACCCCATGTAGGAAAGAAATACGTACGATAACCTTTGCAGCAGGCATTAAACTCTTTAAAGTAAGAGCAAGCAACTTTCTTATGCCTAACATTTCTTATACTGTTGGTTCTTAAGATTATTAAATTACTTAGAACTGCATGACACCTTATTATAAATCTCCCCAGGACAAAGACATGTCTCTAAGACATTCAGAGTTCTTGGTGTCCAAGTGCATGAATATTTTAAAGGCTGATGACATGTTTTGGAGAAATAACTCCTTGAAAATAAAACTTTTTACTGAAATGCATATGTTCGTAAACAACTGGTCCTAAATATGTGTTAAGAGGAAAGAATAAGAAAGTTGAACATGTAAAAGAAAACACAGTAGTTTGAGTGCCTGCAATTAATGATAATGTGAGACTCATGAGTTTTGTGTGACTTCATAAGAAGCATGTTTGCCATTCATCAGCTTCATTAATATGTCACAAGGACAAACTCTGAAATGTATCAGAACCAATTAAATGTATTTTCCTATTTTTATTTTTCTTGGAGACAGATTGCTTAAGTTCAGAAGGTCATACAGTATCTTGCAGATCTGGTAATTCATTCAAATATGGGAGTAAGGCTCTTCTTTTAGTTCTGGCCAAAATTCCTACAAAGTTTTGTACAATGGGTTTGAAAGCTCTTACGCATTTAAAGAAAATCCTTTCAACTTACTCTGGAGTCCTGCTTTATGTTTCATATTGCTTTGAACTTATTACCTCTTTGCAATGTCTTGGAACATTAATTTGGGAGCATTTAAAGCTAATGATTAAATGTATAGTGAAACAACACTTTGATGTTGCCAGAAGCAATTAATTTTCCCTATTTATACACAAAAGGTTATAAAAGACTGTGTTATGACAAACTAAAGGATTCAATGAATTCAAAGTTAGTCAACTGAATTTTAGAGGATTGTTACTATTTGGTGGAAAAAAAGATATTCATCAAGCCTTATCTTAAGCCAGAAAGCTGTGATTAACTTATGGAGTTTTGAATACCTTTAAAATTAGAAAGACATTATGAATTTATCAGCTATGGAAAACCATCCTGTAATGGGTTCTTTCAGAATGAAGCTTTCATTGAAAATATCTTACTGGGTGTAGATAAATGAAGTTTATGAGCTTACAGAAGTCACTGAGACCACATTTAAACTTAAGTAGCCTGACTATTGAATGTTTTCTGCACTCGTGCCTGTTGAACTTTATTAACAAATGCATAAATGTATTAGATGATTTCCCTCCTATATTTGTACAGGCAGAGCATCTCACACTTCATTGAATTCATGAGCTGAAGACAACAGATATGGTTTAAATATAAATCCTACAGAGCCAGGGACTGGAAGTTCTGAAAGTTCTGAAGTTCCTTCTATTAATGAGTGGGTATACCAATCTTCTACTTCACTGGGAGCCATACAACACATGTATATATGGATGCACTCACACACATATTAGCATACACATATCCCTGCATGTTAGGACTGTGAACATGTTTAAACAAAAAGAAACCATACACAGCTATCAAAATGCTGTGAAAATGGAAAAACATACGTCAGAATGAAGCAGCCAAAGAATTAAGAACTTAAGGATGGTTTAGTTTTATGAAACACAATTTCTCAGTTTCCACTAAACTACAGAAAGTTTTAATTTCAGGCTAAATCTTGATCTTATTTGTCAGTTAAAGAAATATGTTTATTAATCTGACCAAGAGATACGAATTTTAAACATGATCCTGCATAGTAAATTTCCTAAATATCAGTGAGACAGCTTGCTATCAGGAAGGAAAAAAACCCAAACTCCTTCATATACTGAAGGCAATGATTTGGCTTTTCTCCTCATCTCCCTTCCCCCTGCCTCTTTATCTTCTGTTAGTCTCTTCAAAATAAAGCAACGAAGTTCTGGCTTTTACAATGAGTTGAAACTATTTGATGAACAGAGCTTAGATCGTCTAACACATAGATTGTTTGCAGACCTCTAGAGTATTTAAGGGTATTATTTTTACTTTAGAAGTTACAGAGTGCTAGGAAGAACTTTTTCTTTGAGTGCCAGGATCCCTGTGAAGAAAAATCCTGAAGGTTTTTAGGGTTCAGTTCAACTGTATTTGAGACATACTTGGGAATACAGTACCTCTGTATAAGGATGGCAGAAGTAGTTCCCAGAGAAAGTCCACAACCTTCCCAGAAAAAGCTAGAAGCCAGGAAGGTATGCCTGGTCATCTTAAATACCATTGGGCACCTAGGTTTAGGTGAATGAGTTGCACCTTAAACATACTGGTAATCAACAGGAACTGCTTCAGAAGAGCATCTGGCATCTTTGGGAAATGAGGAAAAATTATCTGCAGAAAACTGTGTCACAAAAGAAACCAACCAGCTTCATAAATATCCAGAGGGATTTCACAAGATGCAATAGTTACTTTTCATTCCATCCAATGGACATTCCAGCTTTGACTTAGGCATCTCTACTGTGGGAAAAAAAAAAAAAAAAAAAAAAAAAAAAAAAAGAAGTGATAAAGAGAGTGCATGTGTAATCTAATTAACCAATTCAAGTGAAAGCTAGAAGTAACCAATAGAAAGTACTGGGAGAAAAATTGACCTGCTATCCATTAATCTTATCTCTATAAGAAAAAATGAAAACAAAACAAAACAAAACTCTGGTTTGTATTATAGCTGGGAATAATGACCCCAAATCATCCTTTAGACATGAAAGAGCAACAGTTTTACTGTTAATGGACCAACACTTTAGGGTTTTGCTTAGATGGTGTTGTTCATTTTAAGATCTTCTCTTTGATCATTAAAAAAGTTTAAATTGTGTTCTTATTTATAGAGAACTCTGAGTCACTAGACTATGAGGTATACTTGGTCTCACTTACAGAAATTCTTTCTTTATTTCACTTCAGATGTTGTTGAGACCAAGCAAGAAATGGACTCCTGAAGTTCTTACCTAAGATAAAGGTGAGTCAGGCTCTAGTTTTACTTCACTGAATATTTGACTATTTATTCAAAATGGAACAGCTTCAAAAATATTTAACTTTAAAATGTTCAAACAAATCATCTTGACATTTCCAATTTTTTTTTCTGGCTGAAACAATTGGTCAAATCTGGTACAAATTTACAGATAGTTTCCATCAACACGAAAGTGCATTTTTGAGCAAACAAAGAATCCTTCCATAAAAATTGCCTGGCTCTAATCAGGGCTGAGGCAATTTTGCATATGCCAACCAGCAGAAAATTAGGTACTGGATAAGTAAGAGTAGTGAAGATCTGGGTTCTACCTAAATCCGCTTGTGGCCTTAGTCCAAAGTGATTAGCCCCAGGTCAAACAGAAAGCCTGTAGTGAATCAAGCAAATCAAATCCAACCCTCCTGAGCTCTAGGATTATGTACTAGCCCCAAGACCTCCCTTCTTGGAGGCTGGAAGGGAGGAGGTTATTAAATATAAACATGAAGTAACGTCTTGCTCTATGCAGGCCCAAGGCATGATGTTCTAGAGGAGAGACATGCCCCCTGTCTGGGTTTGTTTCAAGAGAACCCACAGCAACTGTCTCTGTTATCAGTGTCCTTGACCAGCATACTGCAGCTTGGAAGGCTGCTACGGAGATGTCCTGTTAAACTTTATATAAAATACTGATTTAATGTGGACTTGAAACTGAAGAGACTTAGTTCATCTAAAACATTGTAAAACAGAGTAATCCTCAGATTTATTTTGATTAGCAATCTGGATACCTTCTTGGCAGTGTTTATTAGATCTTAATGTAGCTGAGTTGGAAAGTCACATATTTTGATTTCTCCTGCTTTGAATTACTGACCGTTATTGTCTCTGTTAATGAAACTGGATAATTTTAACTGTCAAATTCAAATGTAGCTCTTTGAATAAATTGATTGAATTTAAGTTGAACCCACCTCTGCGTTCAAGCTAAGAATGAGCCTTAGCAGAAGTCTCCAGAGTTTCCTAAAATTTTAGGGAGTTTATTAGTGGAAAAGTGATTTTGAATCACTGAACCTAAAGTGACAGTGTAGTTTTGGTTTCATGATGATGTCAAGTCAAAATGAGATTAAATTCCCACTGCAGCTCAGATATAACCCAAGGTGAACAAAATTACATTTGAATATTTCAGGGACAGCTGCCACTGTCCCTGAAGCTGACCTTTCACTTCATCTTAATCCTCATTTTGAAATAGTTTTTCAAAATGTATTGGAACACCAGAAACTTAAAACTGTTTTACTTCCCAGTCATAAGAAATCTACTGTTAAATTACTGACTTAGAGAAAAAGCAGGAACATATATATGTTGCAGATAACCATTTCAATTGCCCTCAGAGCAGAAATTAATGCAGGTCTTCTCCACTACTGCACTCTTCTGAAACGTATTTCTCCTATGTCCACTCGTTTATTAGATTTGTATACACCTTCTCACTGTAATTAGAGGAAATGCTCCATGTCCTCTGCACTACTGGACATGAGTGTATCAGATGTCTTGGTGGTTTTTGGTCTTTCAGCCACCAATTAAGACATGAAGAAGAGTTAGAAGAGTGGGAATTTCAGCATACAGGCTGTACTCATGAACAAAATGTATTTGTCAATAATCCCACTCTCTCTACTAAAGTGATAACTCAAGTCAAAAAATACCCTGTGGGTGATTCTGGTAGCAGCCTGGTTTACCTGCATCTGGGTCTCAGATTCCTGAAGTCATCAACCTGACATGCAGCACCACACATGGATGCTTGTGCAAAAGGATACCAGGGCTTAATGAAGGTATCAGAGATGGAAACAGTCCTTAACACTTTTATTTGGCTAGGTATAACCAACAGTCTTATGACAAACAAAACTCTTTCAATTGTTGTGGAGTTGCTATTTATTTAATCACAGCCAGAGCTGTTATCATTACTTGGCTGATTTCTCATGAGTTAGCCTGAAACTATTTCAGAAAGTAAGTTTTTCTTCTGCATCAGAGCACTCTATTGCTAATAGCAGAACACAGCTGTACTAGTATATTCCAGCATTGCATATGACAAGCATGGTGACAGGACTTTCAGGAACAGTTGAGGACAGCTGAGAAGAATCAGTCTTTATCTTGCCTTTTACACTTTACTTCTCAAATTAGCATATTCATTTTCTACCATTTTAAGTATATAAAAAAAATTAAAGTGTAATTTTTACTGGCTATGATGACAGGTCATTCTCGCTACATTTACCACAACATTTAATATGTTGACATGGTTACCCTTTTGCTTCATTGCTAACCATAAACACGTTTTACAAACTATCTGAGTGATCTAAGTGAACAAAAATATCCTTCCCCACTGCCCTCCATGCCCCCATCTCCTTCTAACTAGTGCACTTTCTCACAAATTCTTTCTGGGACAATTTCTAAATTTTGAAATATCTACAGCACACTTCATTTTTATCAAGCACATTTCTCAGTTCCTTAATTTCTTCCACACAGGTCAACAGATCAATACTGCAGAACTGTATTGGACAAAAATCTATGCACCTTGCTGCTTGGAGAGCAGAAGTGGCACTTTGGACAGGATTTTATTTGAAGCCAAGATACTTAGATGTAGAGATAGGATTAAGTTTGCTTAATATATTAGTATGTATTTCCTTATACAGTTTATGCAATGTATAAGTATAAACTAAAGAGGTTTTAGTTTTATTGTAGGTATTTATTTCTCTAATTTGGGTACTGCACAGTATTGCATCTATTCTCTAGGTAGTTCTTTAAAACAGTACAGGTCTCCTACAGGTGCTATTTGATATCTGCTGGTCCTATGCAGACAGCTTGGATAAAATAGGGTTTCTGGAATGACATTAGATTTCTGCTTAGAGTTCTGAAACCTCCATATGTGTATGCTTTAATGAGGTGTCTATGTTTGGATAAGATTTTTTTCTCCAAACTCCATTCACTGTATTGACTTAATCAACACAGATTATAATGAAAACATAGGTATTCACAGCTAAATGCCACATGATAATGTCTGAACTGCGTGGTCATGCTTTCAGACTGAACACTACCTGCAGAGTCTTTACCTCCAATATTTTCTCTTGACCATGGTGTGAAGGAAGTGAGAACATTGAAGACTATTCATCCAGTAGTACTGTGTATGAAGAGGTTCACAACTCATCTTTTGAGAAGAGGAATAAACTATAAAACAAGTTCTAAAAGTCATTTTGACTCGTGCTATAAATAGTGGAGTCCTATTATCCCTTGAAAGAGAACAAGAGGGAGATTAAGCAGAAGATAAGACATTGAGGGCAAATGTCATAACTTGTACTCTGAGTACTGTAGTGGCAGCAGTCTTTTCTCAGTAGAAAGATAAGGTAGAAAACAATGAAAATGAGCAGTATATTTTGTGAAAAGACTGATTTAAAGGCAGGATAAGACAAAATCCAACATCTGTTAGGAAAGGACTGAACCTTCTGGCAGTGTGGATGTAGTGATGGATCAGGGAGTTTTATGCTTCTGTATTCATATCAATTATTAGGTGCTGCTGAAGTGGAGACAGGCATTCACATTTCTCATCCAGGTCATCATGCCTGTGACCATCTACTAGAAAAGTAGGACTGGAAAGCTCCATGGTAAGTCTCTGTTTTGAGTTACAAATGGATTCACTATGGGATGCCCCAAGCAATCTTTCCAATGCTTTGGCAAACAGGAACTTTTTACAGTTGGAGGAACTGTGTTCAAGGTCTTTGACATATTGCACTAACAGAAAACTGAAGTCACAGTAAAGCTCTTACTGATGCTCAGGATCTGGATATGTACAGCGCTGTGGATGAAACTCAAAGCAAATTCTTTATTGCTAGGAGTGGCAATGGAGTTCTTGAAAGCTTAGAGCTCTTCTTGGTAGCATCTGTCCCTGAGTGACAGGAAATTTAGTACAACATTTTTTGAACCTCCAAAAGAAATCTGCAGGGTTTACGAGACCATAATAGTATTGGCCTACAGTGGGGAAAGCATACTTGAGTACTGCACAGATGCCTTCTGGTTCATCAGGAGGAGCCACCTCTGCTATGAGGCCTAGAAGTCTCCAGATACTCTGAAATCTTCATATCCTGATTTCCAAATGGACTAATTACTAATGAAAAAATTTATTTATCTCAGAGACAAGGTAAAATCAGTTGCTCGTTAAAATAAATAAATGTCAGAACTCAAAATATGATTCCGCTTTCCAAATCATCAATGCTTAAATAAAAGAATTTTCCCCTTTCTTTATGCTGATATACACAGTTGCTTGTGGTTCCTATCTGTGTTGGAAAGAAATTAGACTCTGCTATTTATCATCAGCAATTTAAGGCAGTAATAGTTTCCAGTATTTGCCCAGTTCTAAAAATAACAATGTTAATGTGCACTAATTCTTTGTAGTTAAGGAGGCTTCAGCAGTATATTGTTGTTTTATCTGGAAGCTCAGCAAATGTGGATGTAACCCACTATCTGACAAAGACCAATAGCCTGATTAGGCAGCTAGGTTAAATTTAAAACCAGGCAGGGATGTTTGACTTTATATGGGGTTTAGATGCATCTGTATCTCTAGAGAGAAGGGCAAGAGGCCTGGGACTGAGAACACTAAATCTTTAATTAAAGAACTCCTAACCATGCCTACTACATTTATAAATAACAAAACATTTATCAGAGGTTTTATCTCTTCTTGCAATCATCAGGCAGTAATAGATGTTGACAAAGTCAATGAGTTATGACTCAGATTTTTTTTCATTAGTGAATACCAAAGATGCTATTATCAGTGAAATCTTATGCAACTTAAATCTTGTGGCTTTTGTTACTCTGCCCGAGGAATATTGCAAGCCTTTCTCACAAGTCATTGTGGATTGTGTTGGCCCTACAGAAAAATTACATCTGCATAATGAAGTTACGTACACTTGGAAGTATTGGATGGTTTTCCTTAAAAGAATTAGTGGTTAAAAAACAAAAAATCCAAAAAAGGCCACCTAAAGACTACTTTAAATTACTTGTCAAATTCTGCATTTGTTCATCATGTTGTGTTTAAATGTTTATATTTGAATTGCTACATATTGTTATATATGGGAGATTACTCTCTTACTCCATTATTTTAACACAGATTTCACTGTTACAGGTTAAAATAATACCAAAGTGTTTAAAGAAAGGTCCTTAATTCATAATCATCTACCTAAATGTAAAAAGTAGCTCAAGGACAGATCCAGACTGTACAGACCATGAGTGAACACCTCAGTTGCCAGTGATCATCTACTATACTGTGCTCTCTCTTCTCTGATTACCCTGTTCTGTCACCTTGATGGAAGGATAAAGATTTCTCTTGCTGCTTTCTGGCAGCAGGTAGTTCCTGTGAGTCAGGAGAATGTTTGACTAACTGTCGCTGAATTGTTAGACATGTTGTTTAGAACTGTGCAATATGGCTTTATAGAATCATAAAATCATAGAATGGTAAGGTTGGAAGGGACCTCAAGGATCATCTAGTTCCAACCCCTTGCCATAGGCAGGGACACCTCCCACCAGTGTGGTTACTCAAGGCCTCGTCCAACCTGGCCTTGAACACCTCCAGGGAGGGAGCAGCTAAAACCTCCCTGGGCAACCTGTTCCAGTGCCTCACCGCCTTCACTGGAAAGAACTTCCTCCTAACATCCAGTTTGAATCTTCTGTCTTCCAGTTTAAACCCGTTGCCCCTTGTCCTGTCATTGCATGACCTTGTAAATAGTCCCTCCCCAGCCTTCCTGTAGGCCCCCTTCAGATACTGGAAGGCTACTATAAGGTCTCCTCAAAGCGTTTTCTTCTCCAGGCCCCAACTCTCTCTGTATGTTAGATTTAAAACTGTAGATACATGTGAGCATGGAGACAACCACAATATAAAGCCTAATATGAAAATCATACTGTCTGGACTGCATGGATAACACTTCTACAAGATGTCCAATAGTCTCATTGTTATTATGTAGTGCAGTCAATGATCACCGCTACAGCTGACATTTTGAATACTGAATATTTACGAGCAAAAATCATGAAACAGTAAATAGGCAGTTTTTCTATATGTAGCCCTTTATTTTTCATCAAACTAAAGTTCAGACAGGACATTGACTCTTCTCTATTTCAGTATGCACACAGAAATGCACTGTCTTTCCTTGGCTACCTTGTCAAGAGTGAGACCGTGAGGTCACTCAGGAAGTTTCAATGTTTTTAGTGTAGTTGTCCAGACCCTTGAAGGACTGCGAGAACTGGTAGTATGTGACATGTTTTCCAGATACTTCAACAAGTTTGAAGTTCTTCAGACCTAAGAGCACCCAGCTTGTAAGTTAATCATTGATATGTCCTTAGCTGTTAGTGAAAACAAAAGTCTGTTGTAAATTAAAGTACTTTTTTCAGTAACTCTACGTGACTTTACCACTATTCAGTTTGTCTCTGATGTGACTGTTCAAGTTGAGCTTTAGAGTATACTTTTTGGTATGTTTGTAGCTTACTACTTCATTCGGCTTTCATTATATGTGACAGGGAAATAAATGACTGTTTTATCGAAGTCTGTGAATTCAGCGTTTTTTCCCCCAAATTTAACTTAGGCAACAACAAAGCATCTGAATCAAACTAAACTGACTTTATCCTGATTTTTTTTTTTCCTTTTGAGAGGCTGGAGTGAGGTGAAGAGAACACTAGCTAGAGCTGAGGTTTCTCTTTTACACCATGTAAAACTTCCTGTAGCTTCTAAGACAGAAAAATTTTACATTCAGAAATTGCTGTCTTGGATACACAAGAAACATATAAATGAGACACAGAGAAAATAATATATATGGATTTTCTCATTATAACTTTGACTCTCTTAGAAAAAGGCAAATTAATTAGGTTAATTAATTGAACAGGTTGCCCAGGGAGGTTGTGGATGCTCCCTCCCTGGAAGTGTTCAAGGCCAGGTTGAAAGAGGCCTTGAGTAACCTGTACTAGTGGAAGGTGTCCCTGCCTATGGCAGGGGATTGGAACTAGATGATCCTTGAGGTCCCTTCCAACCTTACTATTCTATGATTCTATGATTCTATATGTGATTTTAAAGTAAGGGCTAATCTGTAAATGCTGTAAGCTATTTTGTGTGTAAATTGACCAACAGAAAAATGGGATCTAATTAACATTAATTGCTTTACTGTTTTGAAATAGCCTTGTCACAGACATGTACCTTGCCCAATTGTAAGCACTGTGGAGAAGGAAAAGATTACCCTGATTTATGAAAAATATCCCTTTGAATGGTAGGTCAACAAGCAAAGGCACTCAGGAGATCAAGGAAAATAAGCATCAGTGACGAGAAATATCTCAGTATATTTCTTCCCTGTCTAGCACTGTCATTTTGCATTGCTTGTCAGCAGAGGAGAGTTTGTAGGAGAAATTTGAAGTATTATGAAGTGATCTTAAACTGCTGATTGGAGCATTGCAGAAATTATCAGTAGCAAGAAGCCATGAATATGTTGGTGTCAGTAAAGACTGACCTTTCAGTAGCACTGCATAGGTATGAGAAAAGTATTTAAATAGTTTCTGCTCAAAACAAAACAGAGAGAGGAGCCCTGAGAAAGCAAATAACACCATAAGAAGCAAAGCATGGACTGTTCCTTCAATCACTGTGTTAGTGTACATCAGTCTAACTTGTTGACTTCAGACTCTAATAAAAAAAATTAGTTCAACAGTATTTCTCTGCCACACAGAAGTGCTGGGAGAATAATCAAGCATTAACACAACACGGTGTTCCCAGCACTAGTTTACATGTGTGTTAACAAATAAAGGACACAAGCAAAGGCTCTGGCTATCATTCACCTATGTGGTTATATTTTCAGAACCATTTTGTGGTAGGTCAACTCAAAGTTTTCCAGAACAATCTCTGGACTTAGCATGCGAGCTTAATCTGGCCCAGCAACAATTCCACATAGGCTGTTTGGATGCATTCACTTTCCTTGGACAACATGTTTAAGAGTATGGCTGTGGCAGGACAATGCCAGCTGGCCTCAGGGCTTCAGAACATTGACCTGGCACAGGAAACAAGTCTGTGTTAGTTTAGTACCTCCATGCATCATTGGTGGGCCAAGTTCTCTGCCTGCCTAACTTACACTGGCACTTTGGGGGAAACAGCTCAGTTTAATATAGTAAAGGACAGAGAAAACAAACTCAAGATCGTTTGGCTCCTAAAAACCCTCTTGACAGATCATGAAAATGCAGGTTAGAATGACCCCATATACAAGAGTCCTGCTAGCAACACCTTCTCAAGCAACACTGCAGCCATGTATCATAACCCAATATAGCACCATGCCATACTCAGTCTTCCATGTTTTCCTTGATTATTAGAAGTATCTGTAATATACTCTTGTACCACTTTTTACTTTTCTCTCTCTTAGAAAAAGTGAAATATCAAGGACCACACTAATAACACTAATAACAGATGTGAAATCTGAGGAAGAGGAGAAAGTGTCATGTAACACAGTAATGCTCTGTATCTTCATGACTCAAACATTGGGACAGAACTATTTCTTGAATGATCATGTAACACAATAATGCCTATCTTACCTGATGGGCTAAAGAAACCAAGAGGTGCTAAAAGAGGTGTTGCTGAATGACTGTTACTTTGGCAGATAGGTAGGCTGGTAGGATAGGTTACCCCTCCTCAGGCTTCCTCACTGTCCACTCTCTCTTCAGGAAGAGGTTCTCTGATCAGCATAACTTCCTGGATCAAAGTTAAAGATCTTTAATCCATGGTTCCCTCATTGACAGGCAAAACGATTACCAGGTTCGCTTGCTGGTGTCTCCATGACTTTCCAGAGGATGCAGCTGTGGGAATGATCATGTGGGATGCCTTTGATCTTAAGAGTAATCTGAAGATGGCATCACTTCTACTTGAAGCAAACTGTTATCTGAGAGATTTGGGATCTATCCACTGTCTATCACCCTTTCATAGAAATCATAAAATCATACAGGTTGGAAGAGACCTCCAAGATCATCCAGTCCAAACTATCACCCAGCCCTAACCAATCAACTAGACCATGGCACTAAGTGCCTCATCCAGTCTTTTCTTGAACACCTCAGGGACCACGACTCCACCACCTCCCTGGGCATCCCATTCCAATGTCAATCACTCTCTCTGTGAAGAACTTCCTGACATCCAGCCTATACCTCCCCCGGCACAATTTGAGACTGTGTCCTCTTGTTCTGTTGCTGGTTGCTTGGTTTGTCATGTCCCTTGGAAGAGGCTTCTTTGGAAATTCAAAGACTTCTTTGGATCTTTTCAAATCCAGATCATTCAATGGGCTAGTTCAAACACAGACAAGAGGCCAAGCAATGGGAGCATCTCTGGGCAAGCATGTCTCTGGGGAAAAGGCTTTTCTTTTGAAGGTGAGTTTTAGAGAGGCCTGTGCTTATCCTGGTTTTGGTTTTGGTTTTGTTTTTTTCCTTTTAATTCTTGTCAGTTGACTGAAATACGCAAACAGGCAGCCATAAACCTTAAATTAGAGTCAGCATAAAATTAGGTTGTACAGTCTGCTGGAGGTCTCAGTTCAGTGGGCTTCTATGATGGTCAACATTGGCCAGCAATTGTCATGGAGGCCTCAACTGGGACAGCCATGACAATGTAACAGGTATATAACAGGGACCTGTTATAGTCCTAATATTAAACTCTGCTGACAGTGGATTCTGAGGGATGACTGTGAATACAGGTCTTCAGAAACTGACTGATTTATACTGTCCTTTGTCCACAGTATGGAGAAGCTAGGGAAGTAAAAATGTTTTCCTTGGACAATTGTAATAGGTTTCATGTTTGCAAGGATAACATGTTGTCACTTTAATTGAGTACTCTAAGAATAGAATTTAATTACAAAATCTCTAACTCCTCCATTTCTGCTGCACACAGACCCGAGGAGAAGTCTTTACATCTCCTGACAGTTTGAGTCACATCCCTGGGTGCTGGTCAGCTCTGACTCCAGGCCAGGCCTCTGGGTTTCCTGAAATGGGAAGAATATTTATAACCTCAACTCATGAAAGGAATCTAGAGTAATATATGCATATATGTTTCCTGAGTGTGGATCCCTGAAGGACCAAGGAGTAGCATGTGCGCCAGGCAGACATCTAGGTCAACAGAATCTGACACTCTGCTGGGTCTGGATCTATAGAAGCCAAAAGACCATAATAGAGTAGTGCAGAAATCTGGCATCAAGAGATCTGGTCTTTTTGTCTTAGAATCATAGAATCATAGAATGGTAAGGTTGGAAGGGACCTCAAGGATCATCTAGTTCCAACCCCCTGCCATAGGCAGGGACACCTCCCACTAGTAGAGGTTACTCAAGGCCTCCTCCAACCTGGCCTTTAACATCTCCAGGGAGG
>VWZE01024688.1:67416-97449 GCA_013396675.1 Eubucco bourcierii
ATTGTGCCTACCCAGGTGCAGGACCTTACACTTGGCCTTATTGAATTTCATCAGGTTGGCCTGGGCCCAACTCTCCAGCCTGTCCAGGTCCCTCTGGATGGCATCCCTGCCCTCTAGCAAGTCGACTGTGCCACACAGCTTGGTGTCATCTGCAAACTTGCTGAGGGTGCACTCCATTCCTCTGTCCATGTCACTGACAAAGATGTTAAACAGCACTGGTCCCAGCACTGACCCCTGAGGGACACCACTTGTCACTGGTGTCCAGGTGGACATTGTGCCGTTGATCGCCACTCTCTGGGTTCGACCATCCAGCCAATTCCTTATCCAGCGAGTGGTCCATCCATCAAGTCCATGCTTTTCCAGTTTGGTGACCAGGATGTCATGTGGGACAGAGTCAAATGCTTTACTCAGGTCCAGGTAGATGACATCAGCTGCCTTTCCCTTGTCCAGTCTTGTTTACTGATTTTCTCACACCCATTTCTCCTCCATATGCTAGTAGGTAATACAAACTATTTAATGTACAAATATGTTACCTGAGCTTATGGCTCCAGTGCTATCCCTCAGTGAGGGTGGAAAGGAAAGATGTTTGAGAGCTGGGTCATTGAAAGTATAGTAGTTTTCAGTCATTCCCATGTGCCTCACCAGCACAAGCCCTCAGGTTTCAGAAGTATGTAAGAATAGGAGGACAGATGTCTGTAGGATGCTGAAGTAAGCTTCTGCTCTTCATGAATATTTCAAACACATATTTGTTAGCTGGCACTCCTCCTTCTGCACATATTTAATTTTGAATTAATATTGAAACATATAGAGGAAGAGGAGGAGGCAATCAGGAAACAAAGGGGCTGGCCAACAGAAGGAACAGTTATCAATGGTGTGGGAAACCAAGTCTGGAGGCCCCATAAATCTGAGTTAACAGATGAAAGCAGCATTGGTGGGAGCAGCTGACCACTTAAAACCAGGCTTTGGTGGGTTGTGTGGGGCAGAAGACAGACTGGCATTGGTATTAGGCAGTACTTGAAAGGAAGCAGATATTTGTACTGCAGTATTGTGTGGATTTTAAAGATGAACAGTAAAGAGCTGCATGAGGGTGTGGTAGCAAGAAGAGTGTGAGATAAAAGTATACAAGCCTCATGAGAAATCTTCTATCCTTTAGTTGTTATTTTTTATGGTGTGTTTTGAATACAGAAAACTGAGTGAGGAGTATCCTTGAAACGGAATGAGTGCTGAGTGTGTGGAACAGCTGGGGCATTTCTGACATACACTTCTTTTACTTGCCACCCTACTTATGGGTGTGTAGGAAGAAAGTTTACTGCTTTAATATTCCTTGTGAGCAAAATCCATACAGATCCATCGTGGAATGTGAGAGAGTAGAACAAAAGGATGTGTCTCTGTGCCAGTTTGTGATGATTAAATTGAGTACAAGGTTTGTCTGTATTATGATTTAAAGTTGTTGCACTCTTTTCTCTTATGTGTTCTTTATATATAGATGTGCATATAATCCTTCCACCCCAAACATTAAATACAACTTTACAGGAAAGATCACTGTGTGTTTAATCAAATGGTTAGCGGGGAGGGGGCAGGGAAGGGTACAGGGGATTTTTGCTGTTTGCCTGTTGGGGCTTTTTAAAATTAATATTCATTTAGACTGTTTTTTATAGTGCTATAGCAACAGTCAATAGATGTGCTACAAATAGTCTTCCAAGTACAAATAGTCTTTCTCCTGGCACATAATCAAGCATTTGGCAGAATGAAGAGTAATTCTGCCATTTTTGGATGGGCAATGAAGGTAGAAACACTTCCTTGATATCAGTAGAGTTGAGAGGGAGAGGAAAAATGAGCTTTTTGCTCACAGATGTCTGTGTGGGGATAGTATACAAATCACCTGGAAGTTCATTCTGCATCACAAGGACATTTACAGCTTGGCACATGCTGAGACCACATGCCTGTGTTTCAGCACATGAAGGGAGATTCACAGTCGGGTTAGAGACAGAAAACAGGGGAAATGATCCCTTGCAGATGGGGAAAAAATCTATGTCTGGCACTATATCTTACCTTTCTCCTTGTTTCTGATGTGGGATCAAGATATAGGAGGAAATGTGGTGCATTTTGAGGATACTTCATGAGCCACAGGGCTTGAGGAATACAAGCTTTACACCAGAGCACTAAAGATCACGAAGATTCTATGGTTAAACCATGCCTACTGTGATGTTCACTGGGCCTGTGAGAAATGCTCTTGTGAAAAAACATCTGAAAGGGAGATTGAACTAGAAGAAAAACAACCTGACATCAAATTAGAACAGTATCTTGAAAGAGAGTGCGCCACCAACTTTGCATTGTGGCTTCTTAAGGGAGAGGTCTGTCACCTCTTAAGCAGGTTTGGCAAAATGAGTGAATAAATTTCAGCTTTGAGTTCACTCACATCACAAGGGGATGCTGGTGTTAGGAAATATAGTAATAAAAGCATAGGCTAGCCATGAAATTGCTAATTATATTGAACAGATACGATTCTACAAGTGGCTATAGAAACAATTCAAATTACTCCTATAAGTCTTGTGATCAATTAGATTAATAAATTTGGTCTCTTAGAGCTTTTTAAAATTCACTTGAGAAGTTGTATAATCAAAACTTTACGAGAAGACGGTTTCAGTCCAGAAGCCACAGTTCATTTGTTCAAGAAAGTTTATTTGGGGATTAAGTTGTTATAATTCTGAAGCACCAAAGCCAATAGCATTTTTTGCAGATTTGAATGAGAATCTGAAGACTTCTTTCCTAGAGATGCTGCATAGAATTTTGTGATTCAATAATCATAGAAAACAGAAATGACAGAGTTAAAACAGCACTTTCCTTATGCCAAATAATTAATCCGTAACTCTTTGAACAAATCATAGCTCATATTACAAAGGGACAGATAACTTTTGAGAACTCATAATTTAGGATAGATGCTATAATTTGATGGCTAAAAGCAAACATTAAATGTTTGACCTAAATTATTTTCAGACATGATCATGAATATAAATAATCATATTTAAATGTACATGCACAATCAAAATGTTTGTTGGGTAACATGTTTACAACACCAACACCAGCACAATATTTTAAAATGCAACTAATGGGAATGCAATACGACCATACTGCAAAGATTGTGATATTTTAGTATAATTAGGAGTACCTTAATTCTTGAATTCAATTAAATTTACCTTTTATTTGTTCATAAGATAAAACATTTACAGTCATAATTGTAGATTAACATCGTATAATAACAGGAAATGGGGATAAAATATGGTATCAGTTTGTATAATGGCATGTTATATGCAGCTGTTTTGAATTATGTTACCTTTCTATTGATGTGTTCAGAATTTTTTTTCTTGCAGCTCAGACATATGGGGGCTCTTAAACCTACAAAGTATAGCAAATTGCAGATGAATTGGTCTATGTGGATGGTGGGGGAGAAAAAAAAGGCTCTTAAGGTATATTGTTGAAATTAGAACATGAAAAAATCGGAGTTACTGGAGGAAACTTTGACCTATTGGAATTTCATTTAAACTACTGTAACCATAGTTAGATTGTGAAGTCAGACTCTTGCAGCTTTTGCTTCTTCATGAGACTTTTACTTAGCCTCTTTTAAAAATACTGAGAAATAATTACATTAATTAGCTATTTAAAGTAGCTGGTCAAACAATAATTCAGGTCTTCAGTGCTAGAACAATGACATTTAATTTGGATTAACTGAAAAATGTCTACAGTCCTGGAATAAAAGGAGGTAATATCCCGACAGGTAAATGAAAATAGCTTGATAACCTTTCCTGTACGTCTAGTAGTAAATCAGATGTGTCTTATCACAATTGTGTCAAAATGGTTGGCTGTCATTAGTCTCATTGAGATGGAGCTGTATCCTTGTACTAATAAATACAAATCCTTAGAAGACACAATTCACCTTGCCCTCCAAACTGGAAGTCTGCCCACTAAAATTCTCCAATTATAGAACCATATAATTAACATTAATTGATTTTCCATTTTGGATTTTACTCCCTGTTACTATTTTTCTGAAGTCTCATTTTCTATACAAATTACAGTGTTCTGTATATAAATAAGACGTACAGCATTAATAGCAGAATTGCAAATTTCTCAACATTTATTGTCAGTACAAGTCAAAACTGATTTTTAGAGGATCACAGGCCATGCTTAACTTTGCTATTGGTCTCATTTAAGAAAGTCCTGCCAGTGCACTGGCATTTATATCACTGTATTGCCTTTCGATCATACAGGATTAGGAACTTCTGAGGGCTCTATTCTGTTATGCACAAAAGAAAAGAATTTACAACATGAATTAAAGTGGCACACAATAAGATAGGAACCATTTTTAATATTTGCCTTTTAAAGACAAGAAAATGCTTCATATTATAGATGTAAAGCTATGTATTTCACAGCTCATTTTTACACTTCAAATAATGAAGGCACAGGAAGATAAAATAGGGCCCTGAAAACAAACAAACAAAACCAAACAACCCCCCCCCCCCCCCCAAATAAAAGTGCTAGATGAATAGAATACCACAAAACAACAAAACCCAACAATTAAAAAACCCAAACTACTATTTTTTTAAAAAAACCCTCTTCTTTCCATTATAAATAGTATGAAAGAGTTACAAGAGTGAAGTGATGTTTGATTCTCTAGCAGTTTACATAACTCTGTGGATGTTTTCATTCACTGTATTAATTTAGCCTTTTTTTTCACACACACAAAAGAGAAAATCTTCCACTTCCAGAGGGGTTTGACTGTTTGCAGAGCTATTTGTAATGTCTAGTACAGGGGACAACAAAGATATGAGTGTTCAATGGTTCCCCATCTCTGTGAAATACTAATGCTATTGGTTCCATTTCTCTGGAAAATAATTCCACAAATGTTCAGAATTGTAAGAACATTTTAAAAATGACCAAAACACAGTGTTCATATTTTGAATGTTTGCAGATTATTTGATCCTTGGCAAGAGAAGGTCATAAAAATGAAAACAGTATAGCAGAAAACATAACAGTATGAAACAAGAATATTTCATATTTCATCTGCCTTTTAGAATTACCTGTTAAGGATGTAAAGAAATTTCTTTCCAAATTCATGTGTTGACTTAACGACTTTAAAAAACAACTCTCAATATAAACTATTCTGAACTTCTCTGAAATTTTACAAAGCAAAGTGATACACGAGCTAAAACAGACCAATAAATGTAGGGTCATGGTCTTGCTGCCACAGATATGCAAAGCACTGTTTTAATGGTCATCACATCACATGTGAAAGTCTTTGAGATTGCTGGCAGACTTCCAAATAAACTAACAGAAGAAGGAAACCAGCAAAAATTTTGTCTGTAAGGTTTAATAAAAAACAAAATAAAATCACCTACTGTCAGAGAGCAAACAATATGGGGTTTGCTTCAATTCTGAACAAAGGCTTTGTACTTGCAAATACTGGCAATGTTCTGAAGCAGACGGGAAATAGAGGACAGAAACTGTGTGTTTCTGTCCTGTTGACCTTGATGCTCACAAAACACTTGCATGAGATAAATTGGAAACATGTTCTGCACCAGTCATCCCATTTCAGCTTTAGGGAAAATCAATTACTGGGGAGGACAGGAGCAACAGAAGCAATGAGGATTTATTGTGACAGAACTTAAGATTTCCTCTGCTTAAGTGTCTTCTAAGAAACAACCGCAGTCACAAAGGTATGATTCTTGTTACTCTATAACTTATTTGCAAAACCAAGAATGGAAAGAAGTTGTTTGAAGGAGAATATATTGGGGGGGAAAGCCTCTATATATCTTTGGTTTTAAACTAACAGTAGGAGTCTGATTTATATTTATCGGTCTGTGACTCTGCTTCTGTCCTGTGGCAATGCAGTTATTTAAAGTCTGTAAAAAAACACAGTGCCTAAAAACCAAAGCAAACCTGATGTCTGTATGAAGCTTAACAGACTGATACTCTCTCACATCCTTCTTCTCCACCTGCTGATTCAGGCATTGTGTCTGAAGACATTTAATGAACATCCCTAGATGCTTGAAAAAGTAGGTGCACTCCTAAGCTTATCTTCTAGCTAAATTATATATGTGAATAAAGAGCTATATACATCTCTCAATACTTTAATCTTTTCTGAAGGGAATTTCTTATATAGATCAGAAGGTAACTCAGTTTGATGCTCTTTTTACAGATTATAGAAAGGAACTAGGTATCTAATCTGGAGTACATGTACTGGTTTAGACACTAAAAGATGCAGAAGATAAAACCTGCTTCTGGTTTACTCTAGGTTCCCTTTCTGAGGTCACCTGAACATCAATCTAGAACTATAAAAGATAATATTTTTTTGACAACTCTAGAACAACGTGGAATTATCAGTATGATGTATCCAGACCCTTGTTAGTCTAAGATACTGCCATTGTCTTCACCATGAAATGTTACTGAGAAATCTGATTATCTCCAGACATATCAGTAAGTTGCTTTTTTTCTTTCTTTTTTTTTTTTTTTTAAATAGGCTTTACACAGTGTACAAGTAGATCTTTGAGAATAGGAGGAATGCTTTAAAGGAAAACACATTTCTTTGTTTATTAGCCATCACCTGTGGTATCTTTTGAGCTCTACTGTTTCATCAGTTGAATGACACAAGACACAGAGCCTTTTTGGATATATC
Organism: Eubucco bourcierii; assembly: GCA_013396675.1. NCBI lineage: Eukaryota > Metazoa > Chordata > Aves > Piciformes > Ramphastidae > Eubucco > Eubucco bourcierii. The sequence goes on from VWZE01024688.1 coordinate 74,087, forward strand.
TTTATATATATATATATATATATATATATATNACTAGTGGGAGGTGTCCCTGCCTATGGCAGGGGGTTGGAACTAGATGATCCTTGAGGTCCCTTCCAACCTTACCATTCCATGATTCTATGATTCTATCTTCTTGGGCTGTTGTTTTTATCTAATGTGGATGCACTGCTAGTAGGTATAGTATCTGAAGTGTATCTCTGCCCCTCATAGTTATAGATGGCAGATAAGAATGACCTGGAAGGCAATATGGACAGCTAAATTTATGAAGACCGCTATCTGACTGTAAAACATCTACCTGAGGATCGCGCCAAAAAGACATTGTTGGCTGCCTAGCTAGCAATTACATGCAAACATGCTGTACCTGTGCGCCAAATACAAACCAGCTGCACGATCACCAGTGCTGATTCATCTGCAGAACACACCATGAGCAATTTGCTTGAGTTACAATGAGATAGAGTTGAGTTGTGCGAAGAAGAAACAAGAACAGTAAATTGGCTGCCAGTCAGCTATGCCTTTAACAGAATGAATACCCTTGGTTAACAAACACACATGTTCCTGAGATATTACTTGCCTACACAAGCTTTGAAAGGGTGAAGGAAATAAACTACTGAAACTGTGCTGTGTCTTGCACACATTTAACTAATCAGAAATTAGTTTTTTAAGGGTCAAGAAAAGCATGTGTTTGCAGTAATATTAACAGACATCTGCACAATTTTAATGTTAGTCATTGTGTCCATTTGTGTGGGCAAATCCAGATCGAACTCAGTCTGAGATCTTTTGGACTGCAGTATAAATCCTTCCAGGCTCTTCACCTTCATGGGATTAAAAATCACAGAGACAACAGAGGTCAAAGCTACAGTATTTCAGGGGTCTTAACCTGAGAACCTCAAAAATCTCTGGTCCTACAGATTATTGAAGTCATTCTTCACTGAAAGTCTGGGAACACACTCTTTCCAACTTTTCTGTGCTATGGTAAAATTTCTAACTAGCAACTATTAACTAAGTCACTGTACTCCACTAAAAATCAACAGTCCTCTTCAGCTCAGAAGAGTTGTTAGTGAATCCAAGCAAGGGGTTAGAACTGAAATGATTAAAAGTACACTTTTAGAAGTTGTGGAAGAACTACTCAATGCAATCGTGTCTGTTCTAAAGGAAGCCGTCTGTCTAATTTCTCTAGTACTAAGCAACACTGATTATGCTCAGCAACCAGTATGTATTATATTTTCATATGATGAGATCCTTGTTAACTTCAAAGGATTTGGGTTTATGACCTGAAAGTTCTTATCTGTAAGACCTTTACTATTTCCTTTGGGACACGACTCTTCAACTAAACAGAGAATGTTATCAGGAAGCTATTTTCCTTTCACTCATCTTTCTCTTAAATTTTGCCTTTCCTAACCTAAACTTTTTTCTTTCTTTCTTTTTATTACTCCACTAAATAACTCATCTTTCATTAGCTATGTTCATCCTTGGAATGGTCTCTTCAGCCACTGCTTCCCTTAGATATGTTAGGATTTTTAATATTTAAAAGGTTAAGTTTTCTTTTTCCCTCCTCCCCTTAATTTTCATGTGGTGTCTCTCCACAATACCAGGTTAAAGCCGGGGTTGGCATCAGAATTGTTGGAATACCATGAGTATTTACGATCTGTCTGGAACTTTCTGAAATACTGTGAGAAACCCTGTTCTTGTGAGATTTCCAACTCAGTCTTAAGATTCAGATAAGGTCAGGTTAACAATCCAAACTTTTTAGTGATGTTTATCCAAATCTTCTGAGATTTCTGCATCAGTATTAAAAAGGTTGTGTATACTATGTACCATATGCATCACTCTGATTCATTTATCCTCCCATATCTTCTCATCCTATATCCCATCCAGTTCAGGTCAATGTGCTTTAGCATCATTAGTAAATCAAAACAACTTTAGTATGTTGTTCTTTACCTCAAGATAACAAAACAACCCAAAGGTTATAAAACTGTGTTCAGACTCTCAAGGCACTCACTCTTGTTTCTGAGATGATGAGCAAATCACTGTCTAACCTGTCCCACCCTAGGCTTCTGATTCAATGCCTATTCTTCAATAGCTCTTATGCAGACCTTATATCTAAATTTCCCCTGCTTAATTTTGAGGGGGAAAAGCTTCACATTGGAATAGAACATTTTGAAGAGAATTGACTATGAGATAAAATAATGTTTCAGTTCTACTGGCCGTGATCACAGTGCCCATCTCCCGTTGGGATGTGGCTGATTTCTTTCCCTTTTGCAGTTACGAGCACTCTTTGATGAACTATATAGTTTGAATAACCTGAAGGTCCTATGAAATCTTTTATTTATTCTTGGCAGCTTCTCTTCATGATGAGGATAAAGGGGCAATTTTAGCATATCAAGTTATCTTTTTAATCTTTTTCTGCTATATTATACTGTACTCTATCTTACCTCAAAGTTATAAACCCTGAGTTTTCTTTCAGCTGATAAAAATGATTTGAAGTGTTTGGCCTGTGTATATGGGTGATATTTTTTTCCACTGATTTCCATTAAAATGGATTGATTTTCAAAAAGATAAATTAACTAAGAAGAAATACCTGGGTCTAAATTTCAGCTGCATTTGTTTTCAATGGTACAATAGATATTTTTTTTTTTCTAGTTGCAATAGCTTCCAACAAATTTTGAATATTAGGTGATGAAGAGTGGACACCAAAATATTTGAGCGTTCATCTTGGATAAATACTCAGAAATCTGGCAGGCTGACAGATCTGCTAAGTCCATTCCAGTCTATAAAATAACACAAGTGGAAATTTAATGTCAGCAATATTTAACAGAGATCTCTGGTACATTGCAATTCTGGGTGGATTTATGCAGTTCTTGTTTTCTCCTCTTCATCTTTCCATGCCTTTTCTTTGCCTTCATGTTAAATTTAGGACTTTGCAGCTGTTTTTTTGGATGAAGGCTGTTGAAGGGAACAGGCCTCTTTCTAGGCTTAAGCCTTTAAATCTCATGCCAGACTGTGATCTTCAAATCTGTATGAGAAGAAGCCTTTCTTTCAAATTCTTATTCATAGTAAGCAGAAGGGGAATTAACCATTTCAGCAGAAGTTTTCTTTTCCTTAGAAACCCATTGATACAGGTTGTTCATAGGTTGTTATCTTGTTATGAAATGACATATTAACACACTAATTTCTATGTGAACCAGTCTTTTTGGCATTAACCTGTTTGTAAGACAGGTAAAAAAAAAATTTTAAAAAACAGTTAAAAAAAATATTTTTTTGTAGTTGAACTCAGGGGCTTAGACACAAGTCTGGCAATGAAAATTACTAAAAAGTGATCTTGATATGTTCAAAGGGAAAACCAAGGCTTGGACCACATCTGCAAAGAACTATTTGGATCCTGTTAATAATCAGGAAATCACAAAAAGTTGTTTTGTCAAGAAAGATGTTGTAGGCATGTCATGTGCTCTTCTCCAAACTGTGCATAGACCTTTTATTCACCAGCATGGCATGAAGTTTCTGTATCATTCTGCTACTTCTTCTTGATTTCATCTTTCTACTCCTCAATCACCATTGCTGTGTAACACATAACAGTCCAGCCAGTTGGCTGGAGAAGTATGGTTAAGAGGAGAGTTAGATCTAGATTAGAAAGGAGTCATTCCTACTCCATAGTCCAGTTTCAGTGGGATAGTGGAAATACAGTGAATTAAAATGGGTTCACTGTTTCCAAAAATTTATTCCCTTTGCATAAACCATTCAATGACATTGGCTCAAGTCCTGATCTGAACAATATTGCTTTTCTGTTTCTCAGGGATTGCCAATGTTTCTTTACTCAAAGATCAAAATATATCTGGTTTTGTATTTAGAATCATAGAACCATAGAATCATAGAATGGTAAGGTTGGAAGGGACCTCAAGGATCATCTAGTTCCAACCCCCTGCCATAGGCAGGGGCACCTCCCACTAGTACAGGTCACTCAAGGCCTCATCCAACCTGACCTTGAACACCGCCAGGAAGGGAGCAGCCACAACCTTCCTGGGCAACCAGTTCCAGTGCCTCACCACCCTCACTGGAAAGAACTTCCTCCTAACATTCAGTCTAAATCTCTCCTCTGCCAGTTTAAACCCATTGCCCCTTGTCCTGTCATTACAAGACCTTGTAAATAGGCCCTCCCCAGCCTTCCTGTAGGCCCCCTTCAGATACTAGAAGTCTACTATCAGGTCTCCTCGAAACCTTCTCTTCTCCAGGCTGAAGAGCCCCAACTCTCTCAGCCTGTCCTCATANTGCTCTTGATGCAGCCCAGGACTCAGGTGCTGTCTGAACTGCATGTGCACACTGCAGGCTCATGTTGAGCTTTTCATTAATCCAGACCCCAAGGTCCTTTTCCTCAGGGCTGCTCTCCAGCCATTCACCACCCAGCCTGGATTTGTGCCTGTATTTAATTGAAACAAGTTAAAAAACTGTGAGCATAGCTATATGTCCTATTACATAGAAGAAATTGCACAAGATGGGGAGATTAAAAGCTAATTCACAGTCTAGAAATTTTGTATTGCAGTTAATTGATCACTATTATCTGTGTGAAGAACCGGTCCAAAATCTTCTATCAGATTATATACTGTGCTATACACGTTTTTAAGGACACGAAAAAACACGGCCCATGTTACCTGTGGTACAAACAAACAACACAAACCAATGCAGATGTAATAAATCTAAGGGAAAAGGATTGATTGAGATGAATAGTAGATTCACCTCTGTTTCATTGTATGCCAGGGTGAGCTGGCCCCATTAATGCAAGTCAAAGAGGGAACAAGACAGAAGCACAGGCAATTTCACTAAAGTGGGCGCTGACATTTGAGTCATGCAGGATTCTCAATATCCCTGTGAGACTGCAGTCAGAGAAATTACACATCTTATTTCATTCATTTTCTATTGCACCTTTCTGCCAAAGTACTTTCTCTGGAACTCTGTAAGCCATTTCCTTCATTGACAAGAGATCTGATACAGTCTTAGTATGAGCTGCCTAGTTCAACATCTCCTGAATGAACCAACAGCTTTAAATAACCAGCCAAAATTTCATGGCTTGGTATCCAAAGAGGATCAGAGATCATGATATGTCATGAGGCAATTTTCTCCCAATTCGGGAGTCTCACACTGATCATTTCTACACAGGACATAACAGTTCTTCAGCAGAGACTGAAAATAACAGTTCCTCAGGAAAATAAATTTACTATTTCTATATTTCTGTTTTTACAGTTTATAAGTGTAGCTTCATTTTTCATGGTTTACCTTTATTCCAAAATCTGTATTTCATATGCTTCAGTGTAGAGGTAATTAAGTAAACATTTACAGTATCAAACCGCTTAATGATTTAATATATACCCACTTTTGTCAAACATGCCTTCAAATGTAATCTACATATCAAATTATTCTACATAAAGTTCAAATACATGGCTTCAATTCTGACTCACATAAACCTTTGTGTACCCATGTCTATGCTTGCACTTGTTTTTAACATATATAAATGTCTACCCTTTTCTCAGAAACTTTTGTATAAAACAGGCTAATAGCAAAGCTTGTAAACAATATCTCAGATGCTTGCTCTTCTCTCTTATCAGGATAAAGAATCTGGGGGATTTGTTTGTTTTGGGTTTGGTTGGTTTTTTGTTTTGGTTTGGTTTTGGTTTTGTTTGTTTGTTTTTTAAAGATGTAGAAGATTTGAGTTATATTTAGCATGTAACATTGACTGCAGCAAAATCATTATCCAATAGGAAGAGTTTTAAGTTTTGGGTTTTTTAAAAAAAAATAAAGATAGTCAGATTCCAAATTCAATTAATATTCTCTGGAAATTCATGCAGCTAGACAGATACACTCAGCTAAGTATACTCTATCCTCTGGTCTCACATGGTTCCTTCTAGGCTCTGTTATGTCTCTGACAAGGACAACAGACTTGGCAGGTCCTGGATGAAAATGCAGTCTTAAATGAGGTTTAGACCTGGTTCATCACCAGTTTTGAAAGAAGTTACATCAGGAAACTGCAGAAAGGTTAACACTGCAGATAAAGTTTGATATGTAATATAAACAGAATTGAAAAGCCTGAAAAAGCCAGGTTGGTCTACTACTGTATGGGCTGGTGCAGCCAGCTATACGTAAAAAGGCGTATACATATGTATACAGCAGATATGTATATAAATACACATTATACGTAGTGCAGCTCACAGAGTCAAGTCAGGAAGTGAAAACCAAATTAAAAACAAGTACTTTTGTCTAGCTCCTTGATATAAAAGAAATAGAATCATAGACTGTCAGGGGCTGGAAGGGACCTCAAAAGATCATCTGGTCCAACACCCCTGCCAGAGCAGGATCATCTAGAGCAGATCACACTGAAATGCACCTAGATGGTTCTTGAATATCTCCAGAGAGGGAGGCTCCACAACCTCCCTGTGGAGTTGCTTCCAGTGCTCTGTCACTCTCATTACATTTATTAATGTCCTATTCTGATTCAGTTACTAAATTGGTGATGCTTTTGTTTAAATTAAACTGAATTTATTTTCCCAAGTTAAGTCTGTCTTTTGTCTGTGACCATAATTAATGAGTGTGTCCTTCTTGTACTTTACCTTGGTCTTCAAGTCTTGCCATATTTTCTCCTTATCCCAACAGTGGAGGGTAGGAGCAAGCAAGTGACCATGTGGTGCTTTGTTGCTGGCTTGGTAGGCTTAAATCACGACAGCCAGTAAGGATTTATGAAGGGAAAATCATGTCTCACCAACCTGAGAGCCTTCTTTGATAAAATAAGTAGCTCAGTGGATGAAGGAAATGCAGTGATACTTTTTATCTTTCTTTTGTTCGATCTTTTAAATTAGCACATTTTCCCCTGCTACTGGTTAGTAGCTACATCATTTTGTCATAATCCATCCTTATTTACTGTGCAAGTGTCCTCATTAGCTATTGGCTCTAGCAGTGGGTAGAAATCTGTCTACTTTAAGGAAAAAATTTTGGTCTTTAGAAACCAAGAGATTAAAAAAAAAAAATTAAAATTTGAGAAGAAAATAATTTACAAAATAAAGTTATGGTTATGTGTAAAACACTAACTTTTATGTTGCAGCTGAACACTAACACCTCATTTGCCTGCACAGTCCCTGAAACACCTGCCTGAAATGTATAGAAGTAAAAACCATACCAGACTCTGCAAAGTCAGACCTTAACTCATAGTACAAATGCACACTCACATAAATACTGACAAAGTTTCTCAACAAGAGATGAATGTGTAGTCCTTGATGGTGAAAGTTTAGTATGTGTTTAAAAGCTATGTTGTATAAACTGGTAGGAAATGTTCACTTCAGGCCTAATGACTTCTCTCTGATTAAATTGTGAATAATTTAGAGCAGATGAAAGCCTCCTTTTTAACAGTCATTTGCTGTGTGGTCATTCCTTACCTTGTATTTGTCCAAGCATTCTTCTGAATTATCCAACTGTTAAAATATTTGGTATCAAAACGTTTCTGGATTGGCACTTACAGTTTTTATGCCTCTTGTTCAGCTTTGGTCTGTAGTTTCTTCATACATAAATACATCAACCTATATTAAAAACAGAGCCTTTATCTGCACAAGTTGCTTGGGGAGTAACTTTCCCTGGTCTATAAGACAAGAAAAATTGTTGTTTTCTCTTTGATTTAGGGAGTTGATTTATAAAGGTTTACTTTTTAAGCTTCTGTTTCAAATGTGCTAACTCCAAAGGTTTTATATATTACCCAGATTTACTTACCCGTGTTTACAATCTGATTTATAAACTCTGTGACTCCTGACTCAACAAGAATCCTTGATTTAGAACAACACATTACAAGTAAGGTTTTTAGTAGCTTAGTATTTAATGGAATTTAAAGAAATTACAAATGAGCAAAAGCATAGTTCTCATTCCTAGTTTGGTTCAGTTTTCTATTTCAGAGTTGTTCATATAATAGACTAAACCAAGAAATAAAATCACTGAGAGAAAGAGGTATTTTAAAATAAAATTAACAAAAAACATCGTAACTGAAGTTTCTGTGGTTGTGAATGGCACTGAAAGCAGATTCTAAATCACCTAACTATACTGGAAAATACTGCCTTTTACCTCTGCTACTGTATAAAGCCCTTTTCAACATATATTCAAACAGATTCACTGTCTGTGCTTCCAATTTGTCACCGAGCCAACAACATTTTGCAGATGATTTCTCCAACTGAGGTTAGATACACACTCTTATTTCTCATTATTGGCAAAAAAGGGCCCAGAGATGTCTGGGGTGTACATTTATGTTAACTGGTTTAGAAGAAACAGTAAAAAAATGCAGAACAGAAGTAATCCCATGTCCTCTGTTTTTCTGCCCATTATCACAAGTGTAAAAACATATTTATATATGACATGAATTCTCTATTTGTTTACTAACTAGCAATGTTAAAGATTTAGAAACTGATTATAGTTTGATATGGTCTGTAATAAGAATGCCCCAAACAGTTTTTGAAGAGTAAGGATTTCATTAATCTCATAATGAATTCTTATTCAAAATGTAAAGATAGGATTTGAGGTCACTGATATGTGAAGAGAAACCACAGAAGCAAGCAAACAAAACAAAACAAAACAAACCCCCTAAGATAGCAGTCCTGTTATTTTCTCAGTTACACTGTGATTTTGAAAAACTTTCTTTTTGTTCCTGATCTGTCCACACTCCCTTTGTGATGCATTTGTGGGCAGTCTGAGACAGAATAGGTGGCCAGGGCATCAGTACAACTAACAAGAATAATTCTGATGGAGTCAAGAAACAGCAAAGCATATAGAAAACTTAAGATTATTAGAAAATGGTCCTCATCCCTGTCCTTTTTAGAGACTGTGACCACTATTTATTGCCGAAGTTCTGTGCAGATCTCAACAGCGGCAGCAGATAGAGCAGGATCCAAGAAAAGAGCAAAGGGAACGAAACGCTTTGCACTGAAGCCTGTACAACCCTCGGCTGCAATGTGGTATAGGATGACAGCTCTGACTGTAACAATTTTTAACAGAGCTATCATAATTGCAATTATTGCCCAGAGGTACCAAAATTAAAAGAGAAAGCAAGTATGCACAAACACCTGTGTGTTCAAGCAGAATTGTTCAGAACCAGAAGAGCACCATCGTTTTTTGAGAATGATAACAATAACACATTTTTTAATTTCAGTAATGTTTTTTTAAATTAATTAGATAATACAATATTTGTTTTATGCAATTACAGAAATTTATACTATACATAGAAAATACTAAACCTATGCTATGCAAAAATATTTCTGGGTTTTAAACGACATTGTTTTGACTCAAAATAGAATGCAAGATACCTGTTTTAACTCTTCAGTAATGCATTCTTTCTCCAGCTTCATCTGAATGGTATGTCTTTCTAAATCTCCTCAGTTGTTTTAGTTTTTCAAATGTTTCTAAATCAACCTCTGTCCTTACCATTATAATGCATATTGATGAGATTAGAAAGATATCTGATGCCGTTACTTTGGCATTGACTGCACAGACCATAGACTGTTCAGAACTGTGTCCTTGGGGATGAATGCACTAAAATATTCTGGTGCTGAAAACTGATCACTGATCACTGATTTTCACTGTGTGACATAAGATATATATTCTTTTTATTTTCACTGTGTGATGTAAGATATATATATATATTTGTTAAACAAAAGTGTGGAGGCCTCAAATATTCTTCTATTTTTTTTCTGCCTGTCTATATAAGATCTATTAATTCTGTTCAATATAAGTAGCTACACGCCAGACTTTACTAATTCACTCGGTTGGCTGTCTCAGCTGCATGTGCACACTCAACATGAGTCTGCAGTGTGCACATGCAGCCCAGACAGCAACCGAGTCCTGGGCTGCTTCAAGAGCAGTGTGGCCAGCAGGGCAAGGGAGGGGATTCTGCCCCTTTACTCTGCTCTCGTCAGACCCCACCTGGAGTACTGTGTGCAGTTCTGGAACCCTCAGCACAGGAAGGACATGGAAGTGTTGGAGCGGGTCCAGAGGAGGGCCACAAAGATGATCAGAGGGCTGGAGCAGCTCGATTATGAGGAGAGGCTGAGAGATTTGGGGCTCTTCAGCCTGGAGAAGAGAAGGCTTCAAAGAGACCTTATAGTAGACTTCCAGTATCTGAAGGGGGCCTACAGGAAGGCTGGGGAGGACCTATTTACAAGGTCTTGTAATGACAGGACAAGGGGCAATGGGTTTAAACTGGCAGAGGGGGGATTTACACTGGATGTTAGGAGGAAGTTCTTTCCAGTGAGGGTGGTGAGACACTGGAACAGGTTGCCCAGGAAGGTTGTGGCTGCTCCCTCCCTGGCGGTGTTCAAGGCCAGGTTGGACAAGGCCTTGAGTGACCTGTACTAGTGGGAGGTGTCTCTGCCTATGGCAGGGGCTTGGAACTAGATGATCCTTGAGGTCCCTTCCAACCTTACCATTCTATGATTCTATGGTTCTATGAATTCTTATATTCATTGTCACGTGCAGAATTTTCAAGCACGTGATTCTTTATTATATATGCAAGTTTCTTGAACTTATTTTCCTTTCTTGAGTTGCAACTCATAAAAAATGAAAATACTTATGATGAAAAATTTGGGTGCACCAAGAACAGTGAGTGAGGCTACTGTGAGAAAACATCACCATCTAGTGGTGCTTTCAGGATTTGGCACATAGAGACCCCAAGAATGCTGGAAGGCTTAGGGTTGGAAAGCACTTTTAAAGGTCATCTAGTCCAAACCTCCTCAATGAGCAGGGACAGTTTTAACTAGATCAGGCTGCTCGGGATCGTGCCCAGGATTCTTTGGCCACTGATAAGTAATTCATTAATGTCGTAACAGTAACATAATGAGTAAAATTACATTAGTCACACCAGAATAACTGTGCTGGTAGAAGTGCAAAATCTGTTTTAATGAAAGCAAAAATTTTGTAATAAAACTGTCCATTACAGTATGTCTCACTAGATGCAGTTCAGACTCACCCCAGAAACTGTGGAAATTATACAAACAACTTTCAAGTGCCACTGTATTCATACTGAAGTATTTTGATTGTTTTCAACAGCTTCAGCTCTGATTTTATTTGAAAGAAGTAAGCAAAAAGGCAGATTACCTCACAAAAATCAGATTTACTATTTAAGAAATTACCCTGTCTCTCTCATTCAAACAGGTAGTAGGCAGTAGGAACTCAAAAGAGTGCTCAATAATATACTACATTCTATCAGACCTTACCATTCTATGAATCTGTGATTAATTTACTATGCAACTCAATATAGCAGTGAGGAACAGGACATTTCAAAGCATCTTTCAAAATAAGCTACAAAGTCCAGAAACATTTCAAAGGTGTGGTTTACTGTTATGCATCTGGATGTGAATTTTCATGATTCACAGTAGCATACCATGGGATAAAGCCATGCTATGTGGAAAAGGGACCTGATAAAGCTGTCTAATATTCAAGGATCACCTAATCCAAGCTCAGGAGTAATGCAACCCAAAAAAGAGAAAATCAGGGAAAAAAACCCACAAACCAAAACCCAAAACCCTGGAGGCCTGCATGGATGAAGAAGCCCCTGGGCAAACTCAAGTATAAAAGGAAAGGCTACAGAGGGTGGAAGCAAGGACAGGTAGTGCAGGAGGAATATAGAGAAATTGTCCAAGCAGTCAGGGATCAAGTTAGCCAAAGCTCTGGTAGAATTAAATCCAGCCAGGGGCATCAAGAGCAACAAGAAAAGCTTTCATAAGGCAGGGAAAATGTAAGACCTCTCTAGAAGGAAACAGCTGATCTGGTATATGGAGAAAGTCAAGATAACTACTTTTTTTTGCTTCAGTCTGTAGTGAAAATTATTTCAGATACATCGCCCAAAGCAGCAGAAGAAAAAGATCAGGACTGGGACAATGAAGAATCACCCACTGCAGAAGATCAGTTTTGAGACCATATAAAGAACCTGAAGGTGCACAGGTCCATGGGAACCTGGTGAAATGCATCCATAGATCTTGAAGGAATTGGTCAATGAAGTTGCCAAGCCACTATCCATCATAGTTGAGAAGTTGTGGCAGTCTGTTGTAGTTCCCGCTGACTGTAAAAGTAGAAAAGCCTCCATTTTTAAAAGAGGAAAAAATGAAGACATGGGGAACACAGGCTAGAAACACCACTGTTTCTAGTAAGATCATGGAGGGGATCCTCCTGGAAACTACCCTAAGGTACATGGAAAATAAGGAGGTGATTGGTGGCAGCAAACATGGCTTCACTAAGGTCAAATCACAGATTCACAGATTGCATCGGGCTAGAAGGGACTCTCTAAAGTCATCTTGTCCACCCTCCTTGCAGTGAGCAGGAACACCTGCAACTAGATCAGGCTGCTCAGGGCCACTCAAGTGGAATTCTATGATTCTAAGTCTGGTCTAAAATGTGCCGAGGCCCAGGGCCTCAATCACACTTCTGGTAACCTGTTCCAGTGTTTTTCCACTCTCATTGTAAAGAACTTCCTCCTTATGTCCAACCAAAATCTACCCTGCTTCACATTAAAAGCTTTCCCCATCATTATACCACTATAAGACCATTTAAACACTCCTTACACAGCCTTTCTGTAGGCACCTACAAGACCTACAAGAAAGCTGGAGAGTAACTTTGTCTAAGTGCAAGCAGTGATAGAACAAGAGGTAATGGCTTTAAACCAAGGGAAGGCAGATTTAGATTAGATATGAAGAAGTCACTATTTACTGTGAAAGTAGTGAAGCAATGGAACAAATGGCTCAGAAAGGTTGTGAATGTCCAGTTCCTGGAAGTGTTCAAGACAAGGTTGGATGGGACTTTGAGCATCTTGGTGCGGTGAAAGGTGGTCCTGTTCAAGTCAAGAAGGTTGGAACTAGATGACCTCTAATGTTCTTCCAACCCAAACCATTCGATGCTAATCGTGTTTAGTTGTTAGCCTAACCTGTTGTAATGATAAGCAAGTGTCAGGAGAGGGCAGCAGAATGCAGTTATGACCCGAGATGTACAGTCCATGAGATGCTTTTTACACATGCTAGTTACATGCCTGGTGTTTTGTCAGTATTTTATCTAGTTCTAGTCCGGTGTAGTTGGAGGGATATGTTTAGTGGTACTTATCCAGTTCTGAGTAGAAAGCCAAGGAAGACACTAACCTTAATGAAGAAACCTGAATTTAAAATGTGGAAAGAAAATTCTACTGCATTTACCCTATAGGAACCTAAAGGGAGGGTGGGGTATGTACCGATAGAACCAGAGACAGTGTTTTTAAACTGGGGCAGGGTAGGTTTAGGCTATGCATGAGGAAGAAATTCTTTAGAATCATAGTGGTAAAACCCAGGGATGTGATTGAGACCCTGTCCCTGGAGACATTCAAGATCAGATTTGGTGTGGTCCTGGGTAGCCTGATCTAGTTGGAATTGTCCTTGCTAGCTTCAGGGGGGTTGGACAAGACAACTTTTGAGTATCTCTTTTATCCTGATGCAGTCTGTGAACCTGTGGGTTTGGTTGTTGGTTTGTTGTTTTTTTTTTTTGAACTTTACTCTAATTTCCATAAGTTCATGAGAAAGTTTTGCACTTGTGTGCATCCTTTTCACACCAAAAAAAATATTCCTGCATTCTCCTCTTAAAATTCATCAGTATGCACTTCAGTTCACTGCATGTTCAGGAGGGAGGCCACATTAAGGCCTCCTTTGTACTCCTGCATGGTAATGAAAGGTCAGGCTCTGTGACAAGAGTAATGTGTGCTGTGCTCAGCTTGGGCAGCATTAGTACTATTTGAAAAAAATTCTGACTCTCTATAACTGTCACTGTTGTGCCACTGATATATTTGTTGTATAGAAATAGCTAATAAATTTTACCCTGTAAATTCTAGTATCTGAACTGTTGCAGATTTATTACACTGATGAACTGATGACTCACTGTGCTGTAAGTTTGGATCTCTCTCGCAAGTTCTGAAGCCACAGAAACAATACACTGCTCTTTCTGGTCAGTTTCTGTTTCATTTTAACTAAGAATGATGCTACCCAAATTCACCTGAAAGCCTAACCTCATGATCACATCTGCAAGGTCTGGGTCCAAATTCACAAACATGTAATTCATTCAGCCTTTATGCCTAAAGAGAACACTACAGCATGGGTTTGTTTACCTCAGTCCTGAATTTTAATGCCAGTTGGAAAACTCTGGAGACAAAATTTTCCTCTATGTTCTTAGAACATGGGAAGGAGTGTGAGGAGCATGGTCTCTTTTACAGCATGGACCATGGTGAAGACAGAAAGAGAATCTTTCCCATTCATTAAACTCTTGATTTCACTGCAGATCCAATTAGCTCCAGTTTTGCTTGTTGTGATCTGGCCAGATGCATGTAATCCTTTCACTGCAAACTAAACTTTCCTGCCTCACATCACATGTAAGCCACAACAACAATTAAAAAAAAACTAACAAAAAACCATGCATTCTAATTATTAACCACAGGACCTATAGACTCAGAATGGCATGAGAAAAATCAGTGCAGATGAAGTGAAATGATCAATTTCCATCAATGTTGTAGACTACTTTGGCCCTACTTAGTAGACTACTAAGGCTGATAAAACAAACATTGTATTTGTCATCAAACACCTGATCTACAGATACTGACATGAGCAAGTCTTTTCTGGTTAACTGAAATAAGTAGTTACAGTAAATAATTCTTTTCCTTGTAGTTACGTCTGATACAGTATACTGCTACTGGCATGAAGGTAATTCCAAATTATATTCATGTGTTGAGGCATTTCCTTCAGACTGACTGCAATAGCAAAGGCTTCTTGACACAGCTTGACTGAAGCTACGTCAGCTTTGGTTTACTGTATTCATACCTACCTAAAAGCATTTGAAGTCACATTTCTGTATTTGGATTTAAAGATTGTTATTAAGTGTATGCTGGTTTAAGGCAAGTATTTGTCTCATTCTATGTTCGCGAAATAGGGTTTTTCTATCCATGTTCAGATATGGCCTGAATTATGAGGTGAAGACAAATTTCAAAGGGAGCTGAAGTAAGATGATAGCTTTTAATAGACCTATCATAAACTGCCTGTCACTACCAATAATTAGGTATTCCCAGTTTTATTAATAAAGTGAATCTGAGTTCGTTGTTATCCCAGAACAGTGCTACTACACTTAGAGAGAAACTCACCCATCCAAAAGTTTGCTCAGTGGTAGCAAAGAACAATATAAGAACAGACTAAGCAAATACATAACTCCTCATACTTTCCTGATCTCCCAGAATTTACCAGTTTAGGGTCTCCCTGAGCAAGATACATTGCTTGTATGCATAGTAACATCAGCAGATTTCTGTTCTATAAACTTGTCCAAATTGCCATTGAAGTTCACAAATAGCACAAGTGTTCCTTTCCCTCTATCACAAGTAGGACTTTATCAGTTCATTATTTACCTCTAAATACTTAAGCTGCCAAGGTACACAGAGCAGCCTTTTGAACTCTGGAGCTGTTCTGATCTCCATTTTCAGATCTGCTTTTTCAGAACCAACTCAAGTTTAGCAAGGCAGATGGTTTTTTTGAAGTCTCTGTTTTGATTTGGTTTGTTGTTTTTTTTTTTTTTCATTAGATTAAAAAACATTTCCTCTATTAATCTCCTTTTAATTTATTATTTAACTGTATACATGCAGCAACTTTTATGGTAAGGATATCTTCCTAGAAAACAAAGAGCAGAGAGAAGCCAATTTGTGTCAACAAGATGTAAATCAAAGCAGTCTTTGGCTTCTTCTCAAGGGATAAAATAATCAATCACTTGACAATTTGCTCAGTATTTGATTCAATGCACAAATGTTCTTCCTTGAGACACAATCAGAAAGATAATGACCTAGGAGATTCATACCGTGGACTGAATTTTCTGAATCAAGTGATAGTGGTAACTGAGGATGGTAGAGCATGATTCATGTGCATAATGACTTTTGTTCTCTGGGACCATTAATGGACTCTCAGAAGTGTGATTTTTAATTACCTCAAAAGGCAAGATTTGTCATCACTTTACCCAATTCCCTCAGGCCAAATTACTTTGATTTTCAGCACTGAATATCCATTGAGTCTGTTGATTTTGAGATCTTCACAGGCTGATACTAGTCATTCTTACACAAGAATCAAAACTGTGTTCTCAGGAAATGCTAAAGCTGCCAACCAGCAGATGGAGAAAGTCCCATAAAAGCCTCATAGAAACAGCACCTCACTGGTACCATGATTCAATTCTTCCTCGTCTATGACAGAATTTGAAGAATACAAAGGAAAAAGTCTACTGCTATGGCCAAACTTCATTCAGCATGATTCTCAATTGTATAGAAATAGATTTCAGAGGGGTAGAAAATACCTCTAGTTTTCAAACATACACTCAGTACCAGCCAATACTGTCTGCCTTCATCCCACCTCGCTGAGGAGAGAGAGTTTAGTCTTGTGCTAACTTTGGAAGAGAAGATGTGATGCTATATATAGGAGCTTAAATACCCACAGAAAGCGAGAGATGTAAAAAGAGTCAAGGGATGAGGCTCTTCCTCCATAAGGATTAGTGAAGATGTTATGATAAGAGAACGGCTTGAGTCTCCCCTTTTACCTAAATATCTCCTTTTAGCTGCAAATATTTTTGCATCTACCTTGTCAGAGGTAAGATAACATTCTCAACTAGCTACTAACATTGATCACTTTAGATGAGTTATTCAGCTGGCTGCATTTTTATTTTTCCTCAAGTATAGTCCAAGTCTAATTTACCGTCAGGAGATTTTTTGATAATAAAACAATTGTTTGTGGTACTTGATAGAAGAATTATAAAGCAACACTGGCCTGGAACATCTTACAGGTGTGGGTTCTCCTTTCCCTGTTTCAATGAAACCAATGTAGTATGAGGTCAGCAGGGTCATTACTGGATCCTCCAGCCCTTATATTTACTTAAGCAGGCAAGCGACAGCTCTGTTTCCAAAGATTCTGAAGCAGGGGTGGAATTAATGGAGTTCTCCAGGTTGTAACTTATCTGTCAAATATAATCATGATATTACACTTACCCTCTCAATATCTCTGGAATAAGAAATCAGACACTTTTTCTGCTCTCTTCCTATATTTTTAGAATTTATGGTATGTTTTCAACTTTTATAACTATTGCAGGTTGCAGCGTCATAAATGATTTATGCCTTTGGTGTCAGCTGGCATCCAGCTGAACTCACTACCAGAATTTTAATGAGATAGCCAGCAGTAGCATGCTGATAAGATTTTGTAGCAGTTGTCAGTTTCAGAAATCTAGTTAGACTAGTAATTTTTCTACTAATGGTAACAGTAAGAAACAAGGTTTTAAAGCCACATACATCTAAAAAAGAAAAAAAATTTAAAAGGCCCAACTTCACTAAGAAGCTGCAGAATTGTGCAAATGTATAATATACTAAAAGTCAAATTGTTGTTGTGGCGTCTCAAAATGTATAACTTACTTAGAAGTGGTTCTTAAGTCTGGTTTAATGTAATAGACTCCTTCTTTGGAAAGTCATTTACTTCTAGAGATGAGAATACCTGTTCCCTATTGAGCATTACTGCAGTGGTTAAGCCAAAGGTAAGCATCATTTTAACTCTTAAATGTAGCTTCCTTTTCTCGAGTAATGTTTCCTTTCAATAAAGGAGTACATAGTAAAATAAAAAATACTTAAGGTTTTAGATACTTTTAATAATTCAGGTAACCAGGTTCTTTGGTTCATTAACTAAATGGCTATTAGATCAAATCTAATTTGTGCTTGTGAAACTGTTTGTCTCTCATTGTCTTCAAGAACATTTCAGACATCCAAGCGTTATGTATGAGCACAGACAACTGCTATAAATTATTGTTTTGAGGCCGGACCCTTTTAATTGATTAGCACAAAGTGGAACTGAAACGTGAGACAGCAGTGAGGCTGGAATCTAAACCCAGAAGTACTCAGGAGAAATGAAGATTGTCTTGTCTTTGTAAGCTAATTTTTAAGTGTCTGTAACTTTGTGTGATTCACACCTCATCATCAGTCTAAGCACATCAGAAAAGATTCAAGTTACATGTCGGGGTGGTGGTGGTGGGAAATTGACAGACAGAAAGATTTGGCTTCCAAATTATTCTGTGTGTTTGCATAGTCAATATTTAATCACTTTACACTGGGTGACTGTTTATGACCTGCTGAAGTGTGGGGTATTACCATGGTGAGGAGGCATGTGCTGCTTCGTGAAGCACTACAAACCTGTAAACTGGGAAAAGGAAATCACAGTGTCCCAGCTGAAAGATGGAGACGAGAGGGTGGGTGCTATACAATGCAACATGAAGCCTCCATTGATCTGTGTGCCAGAGGGAGCAATATTTAGTCATACTTTTTCCTCCCCTCTTATGCATATTCCATGCAGTATTAAATTCTGCCATTTGCTCTATTAAACAGCTATTGGTGGTGTTTTGTACAGATGCTCAAAACTGTGGGTTCAGCTCTGATGTAGGTATTGATCAATAGACTTCTTTAATGTGTTTGTCCTGAAATAACAGAGAGTGAAAAGTACAGATATCCATTAATATTTCCTGGTTACTTAGTAGAACTTGGCCTATGATGAAAATAAAAAGATCTCAAATCAGACAGTGTGTTTACCTTAGCTAGGAGTCACATGTAAAATAGCAACCTCCCAACTAGACACCAGACATTGCAATTAGCTACAAAGTACCTGAAATTTTATGCTTTCATCATTTGATGATTCTGAGGGAAATGACTTTGCTAAAGTAGATTTTGCTTTTGTAAAATATTAACTACACAAAATATCCATGATTTAATAGTATTTAAATTAGGTATTGTTCTACAGTCAAAGATGATCTTCCGACTTGCCATATAACATCTCAGAGAGAAGGAAATGAATGATTGCAATTTTATTTTCTCTGAGTTTTACAAGAGGGTGCTTTAGGTTTCAAATGAAAGAATTCTTTGGCTTCAATTTTCAGCAATATAATTTTATGGTAACTAGAATTAATGACTACCACTTTCAAAGCAAGCAGAATAAAAATCTACTTGCCTTATTGAACAAATCTAACTCACAATTATATTTAGAAAATTTCTCTTCTGCTTTAATAACTTATCACAAGTAGACCTGGCTCTTAAAACATGGCAAAGAAAACCAACAAAAACAAAACAAACAAACAAAAAAAAATACCCAGACAAGGGCAAGAAAAGTAATGGGGAAAAGGAAAATACTGGCTCCAGCACCTTTTCTATGTCCCTAGAGTAGTAACCAATGGAATGAAATGATGAGCCTCTCTCCAAGACCCGAGTGAAAGGGTAGCAAAAGCCTAAGGAACAGACCAGAGATCTCTGAGACCAGGAGGTATCTTTATGGAAATTATTTCAGCTAAGAGTTCAAATCCCAGGTGAAGGAGGTTATCAGCAGTGGAAAACAGAGGAAAGTTTAATAGAAGTCTTCATATAACTAAGAAGGCACCAGGAAGTTATTCTGTGATGCAGCACAAGAGAGAACAATTTATCATCAAGCTTTTGACAGTATCCAGCAACCTATTGTTGTATTGGGCAACCTATTCCAGTGTTTTGCCACTCAGTGTCGATGGTGTCTTCCTTACTAAGCAGCATCCTCCTTACGTTACAGGTATCTCAGACCACTCAGCTAGCACAATGCAGAGACTTCATCACTTTTTACCTAGTGATCTCACATAGCTAAGACATTAGTAAAGTGCTTGAAAATACTGTCCACTGGACTTTATAGCTCCTGAGTCACTCTAATACAGAAAACTCAGAACAGCTTCAAAAACTTTTCGTTCTGTAGTGGTAGCATTAGAGAACTTGCTATAAAAGTAGGAATAAAGTGTGGGTTTTGTAGTGAGAAATTGCAGTAGAAATTGAAAGCAAAGTGATGATTTTGCATCAGGGAAAAAAGCAATAACCAGAGCAAAAGTAAAATAAAATGAGATGCTTAAGTGTAATCAGGCAAACAACAATGTAGTATTAATGAAGGCTATGAATTTTGTAGGGGTTTGGCAGTGAAAGTTCCGTTAAGGAAAGATTAATTTATGTTCCGTTTCTTTCTTTTTTTTCTTTTTTTTTTTTTTTTTTCCTATCACAGATTATTTTCTTTGCTTTCTGCAGGGATGACCTCAGACTGTGAAGAATTCCTCTCATAATAGTTTAGCTGAAGAACCAAAGTCTTCAGAGTGTTAGACCAATGACAATGTCTTCATAGGCGATCACAAAATGCTAATACTGAAAGGCAAGGGTGTGTCTGTTTAGAATAATCTGCATTATTGTTTGATGCCTGGCGTACAGAAAGAAGAAGCAGCCTTTCACACATCTCCACTAAAAGTCTTAACTGGGTACAAATTTGGCTCCAGATTGTCAGATAAGGCATTTGGAGATGTAAACTCTCCTGTAGGCACTGCAATTTTGTATTCCTAGTAGTATATGCTGGTTCCATATGCATTTAGAAAAGGAAATGTTTAAAGTATGAGCAGAACTTGGCTACTGACTTTTATAATTAGTATGTACTTTTGCCTTTGAACAATAATTTTGAGATCCTGGATGTCACTGAGGTAATTTCACTGTCTGAGGGATTGATTGCTGAGGCATTTCTAAAAAAGAAGAAGGAGGAGAGAGAAGGATATGGAATTAGATATGATCCTTCTCTCACTATTAGTACATTCTTCCATCCGAGCAGAAGAGAACATAATGGTGGTTGCCTATCAGTCTATTGTATTGTTTCTTGACAATTCTGACTACTTAGGACATAACTCTCAATGTAGAATTTAAACTTCTTTTTGGAAAAGGAAAATCTGAGGCAGCAAATCAAGGCAAGAAATCAGTTATGTATTCAGTCTTCAGAACAATCCAGAGCTCCAGTGTATGATCTGAGTTTTCCCTCCGGTTTCTAAGTTTTTTTCAAATGTCCAGGTGTCTCTTGGCTCCTTTCTTCCTTTTCTTTACTTTCTTTCCTCAGCTCTAGTGCCTCCAAAGACCTGTTCTTTCCTATGCATGACCCTTGCCCACATCCAGTAGAAATGAAACTGGAAGAAACAGAAATATAGGAGACACAACTAATTACGTACTACAACCAAAACAATTTAGTTCAAATATTATAATTAGAGGTCCAGCAGCACGTTTTAAGCTGATTTTGATTTGCTTAATTATTTTTCTTTGTGTATGAAGAGTAAACAGATCAGGTGACAGATCCAGTAATTTTGAAATCTTAGCTCCTACTGAGAAAGAATATAGGAAACTGAAGAGAAGTTCTGAGAAATATGAGAATTTTGTGGAAAAATATTGCATAATTGTAGTAATTGCTGTATAATTCAAGAAATTACTTAAACTGTAAAAAGTTCAGTGGGTATTCTGAGGGAAGTTCTCTGGCAAATAAAACAGCATATAGAAATTCCAAAAGTCACTGTGTGACAACAGTTCTGACACTGCCTTTATAAGTACATTGTTACACTAAAAAATTCAGCAACAGCAGAATGCTGTAAGCAGTTAAGGAGTTGATCCATGTGACTTAGAAAATTTTCAATTATCAGGATGTGTTTTACTGAGAACAGCAGGTACTTGAGCCTCCAGATCTAAGCTAGCTGCACTAGAATGAACTGAATGCCACGTACAGTTCTCTGCGTTTTTTTTCTTGTAGCTTTATGCAGCATTTTTTATTTTTAAACAAATATTTTAAAAGGTAAGACTCACATCCAATGATCTGTGGGCAAAATAGTGGGACTGGAAAATAGTTGAAATAGAGGCTAATGAAGAAGATAACTCTTTATCCATTTCATCACTAGGGCAGGATTGTTAAGATACATCCACATTTCAAAGTAACTTAAAATCATCACATACTTGGGACATACATGTAGATACTTGTTCTGCAAGAAGGAAAATACCTGACTTTTAGTTGATATGGCATTAAAATGTTTTTTCTCTGTAAATATTGAGCCATCTGTTTCAGAAGTGAGATATTCTAGAAGTTGTGTGTTGCAGCTGTGATGAAGGCTCGCTGTCAGGGTTGATTATTTCACACTTTTCACTAGTACTTCGTTTATGTATTTTAATGCAGTTGCTAGGTAGGATTCTTCTATAAAGCCTCCACTGGAAAGATTTTATTTCATCTCCATTTTCAGGAACATCAAAAATTTGCATTCATAATAGTGATGCTTCTTCTATTTTATATAAAGTAATTGGATTTCTGTAAGAATATTCCTTGAATTATTTATTAGACATGTAGGAAACTGGCATCTGTTGTGATCTGTCTGCAAAATTTGTTCTACAAATTAAGTCATGTTACCTGTCTATTTCATTAATAATGCTGTCTTTTGAATTCTGCTATCAGTGTAAAACAAATGCAGTCTAAACAGTGAGAGGAAAACTGATGATGGAATAAACATTTGTTTCCTATGCAGAGGCACTATTCCTCAACAGTCAACTGTCTCTTTGTGAAGATGCCATACAGGTGATATATTTTGACATGCAAATTATATTTGCATAACTATATTTTTTATAGTGTAAGATGAAAGTAATTTATTTGCTCTCATGCATAGATTAGAGCCCAAGAGATTTTTTTTTTTTGGTCCTTTAAAAAAAAAAAAGTAAAAATTAAAAGCAGTAAATGTAGATAGGTAATGTTAAGAATGAATCAACAATTCTTGCCTTTTAGAACTAAAGGTGTATGGAAGGAATGGAATGTTAGATATTGCATTTTCTACAACATTATCTTCCCGAAGCTTCAGAATTTAATGTAAGGGAAGGGAGAGATAAAGAAAAATAGATTATTTTCAATGCCCAGAAAATCTAATATAATTAGGTGAATCTTCAAAACTGTTGTCTGACATCTCCGTAGGTTTCTGGAAGACAAATAATCTCTGTACTCTGGAATCTGACAGCGAAGACAAATAAACAGTCTTCTCTGTACTCTTGAATCTGTCAGTGAATAGAAGCAAATTGGATTCTGCAAAAATTAAGGCATTTGACTCTGTCCCACATGACATCCTGGTCACCAAACTGGAAAAACATGGACTTGATGGGTGGACCACTCGCTGGATAAGGAATTGGCTGGATGGTCGCACACAGAGAGTGGTGATCAACAGCACAATGTCCACCTGGAGACCAGTGACAAGTGGTGTCCCTCAGGGGTCAGTGCTGGGACCAGTGCTGTTTAACATCTTTGTCAGTGACATGGACAGAGGAATGGAGTGCACCCTCAGCAAGTTTGCAGATGACACCAAACTGTGTGGCACAGTCGACTTGCTAGAGGGCAGGGATGCCATCCAGAGGGACCTGGACAGGCTGGAGAGTTGGGCCCAGGCCAACCTGATGAAATTCAATAAGGCCAAGTGTAAGGTCCTGCACCTGGGTAGGCACAATCCCAAGCACAAATACAGGCTGGGTG
>VWZE01024688.1:102538-127254 GCA_013396675.1 Eubucco bourcierii
CCAGCACTGACCCCTGAGGGACACCACTTGTCACTGGTCTCCAGGTGGACATTGTGCCGTTGATCGCCACTCTCTGGGTTCGACCATCCAGCCAATTCCTTATCCAGCGAGTGGTCCATCCATCAAGTCCATGCTTTTCCAGTTTGGTGACCAGGATGTCATGTGGGACAGAGTCAAATGCTTTACTCAGGTCCAGGTAGATGCCATCAGCTGTCCTTCCCTTGTCCACTGTCGCTGTGACTTCATCATAAAAAGCCACTAAATTTGTCAGGCAAGATCTGCCCTTGGTGAAGCCATGCTGGTTCCCACCAATCACCTCTGCTTTGTTTTCCATTTGCCTTAGCAGGACTTTCAGCAGGATCTGCTCCATGATCTTGCCAGGCACAGAGGTGAGGCTGACTGGTCTGTAGTTTCCAGGGTTAAACAGTACTTACTGTTTGCTTACTGATTGACCGCTCTGTAGCAGGTACAACAACCCTGACAGAAACACAAAATCTTGACAGACACCTGAGAAAAGGCTGAGGCTTTCTAGTTGCTAACAAAGATCAGCTTGGTGCCTCTCAGGCCAGCATCTCTGGGCCCAGGCTTTTGTGCATTTCTGTAGGCTTGGCACTCCAACTAATTAGAACTGACCTCAGTGCACCACCAAGTAAGGTATAAATGGAGCCCCACTGTGGAGACATTTAGAGCTGGTCTCCATGCAGCAAGTGGTCTGGTAGTTGGATCCTCTCCCCTTAGGATGAGATGTCATCTAGGGATACTTCTGCAAATCGAGTGAGTCGTTTGGTGAGTGCATATTTTGGGTACCTTGAGTGGGAGGTTTCCCCTTTACGAGTGAGTGAATGCATATTTTGTTTCATCTTTCTAGAAGGAATATTTTATAAATCTTAAAGTTAAAGCTTAATTGGCTGTAGTATATTCTCAACTGACATTGGACCCTGCTATTTAATTGTGTTGGAAGGAGTGCTGAGTCATTTTGGTTACAATAAATTCACATTTTTGGGTAGCTGTTGCTGCCTGTCTTGTATATGCCTCTGTGATACACTCGCTGCATGCTGATGTGTGAAGGAGTAAATGTCATATATGTCAAAACTCACAGACAAGCACTTTTGGTTTTCTCATGACACTCAGCTCAACTTCTGATCCCCATCAACAGCAGGTGCAGTGTCTGTAAGTACATTTCTGAGAGAAGAATCTCTTTTTTGGAGCACAAGACACATAATGCTGAAGTGTTTGCAGCAAGCAGCTAAAAAAGGTTTCACAGAAAGGAATGGAAATGTACCTAATGCTTCTCTATGTATTCATACTTGGCATCACCAGAGAGACCTTGTGCTCTAAACCCAGATCTGTGAAGATCTACAGCTCTTGTTTATTGAACTTACACTGATTGTGATGCTGGGGGCTGACAACAGAATCCATTCTTGCAACCTGCACTCCACACAGGAAGGGATTCTGTGCAAGAATCCAGGCACAGCCATTCACTTTGTCAAAGACAGCAGTGTATGTTACGTATCATTGCATTTAATATCTGCTTGTCCTCCTGGGAGTTTTCAAAATTATGTATCTTAAAGATCTAAAAAACATTCTCTGTTAGCCAGACTGTCTATGGATTTTAAAATACCTGTGGCTTAGACGTGGATGTGTTTGGAAATAGTTTTCCTTACAGTATGGCAAAGACACTAAAATCCTGTTAATATGAAGTATGGATTCCTCAATAATAATAATAATTAATGCATTTGTTTTTATGGTTTATATTTCTAGGACTGCTCTGAAAGAGAATCCAATTACTTTGTTCTCTGTGCTTAGCTAAAAGACAGAATTAGGCTTTAAATGATACTTTTGTCAAAGGAGAGGACTATAAAATAGCCTTTTAAGCATAGGGTGACCTTCAAATAAATTGCAGAATCATGACCATGAAACAAAATCAGTTATCTAAAACTAGTCAGTAATGAAAAATTTCTCACTAAATCACATGTAATGAAATTTGAGAATTAAATGAAGGTTGAAATTCTCCACAGACCTCAGCAGTACTATTCCAATTAGTGCAAAGGTTTTATCTTCATGGTCTTCATATCAGGTCTTAAATTCACAGTTGAAGCGAGATGTAAACTTTCAGTATCTGGGAGAGTCTTATGAGGAAACACTACATATGCTGATTTTACTCTTTTCCTTAGCCATCAACATATGGCTGCTGTTCAAGATTGATTCCTCCATCAGAGACACTTTAAGTGAGGCCATCTAGACAGCTGCACAGATGTCTATCAGTGCTGTCCAGAATGCAGTCATTAACATAGCGAATAGCATTGTGAATGCAATTAACTTTATTAAACTGTCAGCGCAAGAGTTTATGATCTCCATGCTTATGTCTTATGAATTATGATATTATTATATTTAGCTTAGTGAGCTATTACAATATACCTTATCACAAGAATCATCAGCTGGAGCAACAATTTTGAATTATACCTTGCTATATATTCTTATTCCCTCTACTTTTCTGTTCTAACTACTTACTGTCTTTGTTCTACATTCTTTCTCACCTTTTTTTATGGTGGTCATTATAAAATACAGCTCCATTCATGAGCTTAAATGCTTCTCAGAGTAGAACAGCATCAAGCAGTACACAAAAAGGATACTGTGGCATTGTCCTGGTGATGAAAATTTCTGAAATATTCATGTGAATAATCTTTCTATGAATTATTCAAGTTAAAACAAAACAAAACAAGTAAAGCTTAGCATAACTGACGTCCTTTCAGCACACAATGACACCAGTTTATGTGCCTTCAAGGAAATCTTTACTAAGTTATTTCATCCAACAACACTCTCCCTTTTACCAGTGCTCACAGGGGGACCTTTCCAAGCGTGAAAACAATTCAGTCAGTGATGAGATTATCATAAACAACCTTAAAATCAATAAAAAATAAAAATGAGTTGTTGTGGCTGAGGGTTATGCATTTTGGTGATGTGCAAAGAAAACCTCCACCCCTGTTGCTGCCTGCCCTGCCCTCACAGATGAGTAGCCATCCACAGCCCCTCTTTGCAGTTGGGCAAACAAGAAATGTGACCGCTTACACTGAAGCAAGTCCTGTTTATACCACGTCAGATCGAGTCCCATGGAGAGTGTAAACTGTTTGACTAAAGAATGCTTAATGCCTAACTCCTTCTGTCATTTCAGAATTTTCTGTATAAACATTGAAGATTATTTAGCTGGACATAAATCAAAAACATGAGAACTTGATTTTTTTTGCTTCACCACTGGAAAATTTTGCATTTCTTGTAACAATTCATAGATTCATAGATTCTTAGACTGGTTTGGGTTGGAAAGAACTGGGAAATGTCATGTTTGTTATAATAGACTCATAGTTTCATAGAATGGTTTGAGTTGCAAGGGACCTTGAAGATCACTTATTTCCAACCCCAATGGCAGGGACACCAGCCACCAGATCAGATTGCTTAAGACATCTTATTGAAATTATTTTAATAAGATCTGTTGTTAATTATAGATTAATTAACATTACTATAGTAATGTTAATACTAGCCTAGTAATGTTAATACTAACCTTCCAGTATCTGAAGGGGGTCTACAAGAAGGCTGGGGAGGGACTATTTACAAGGTCTTGCAATGACAGGACAAGGGGCAATGGGTTTAAACTGGCAGAGGGGAGATTTAGACTGGATGTTAGGAGGAAGTTCTTTCCAGTGAGGGTGGTGAGGCACTGGAACAGGTTGCCCAGGGAGGTTGTGGCTGCTCTCTCCTTGGAGGAGTTCAAGGCCAGGTTGGAAGAGGCCTTGAGTGACCTGTACTAGTGGGAGGTGTCCCTGCCTATGGCAAGGGGTTGGTAATAGATGATCTTTGAGGTCCCTTCCAACCTTACCATTCTATGATTCTATGATTCTATAATAAGGTGTGTTACTAAAATTATATCTATTTTAATTTAAAACACACATCCACTCTACAACAATTGAGGATTTATTTCACAGGTGACAAAGGTGCACTGTATAGTCAAATTGTTTATGCAATATCTGGACATTTAAATCTCTCAAAAGGGAAAGTTGATTTGGGGGTATTTTTCACTGATAAAATAACCAAACACAATGATCAGACCTTCAGATTTGCAACTACTTATCTTGATGGTTTTGCTTTTTTTTTCATTTAATGTTTTTGAAAGATAGAAGTGTAACAATACAATTTAGGTCAAAAGATTATTCTGAAAATGCAAGTCTAAGATTTGAATAAATATTTATATAGGGCACAAACCGAAAAGGTTTGGGAGGTGCATGTTGGGGAGGATAGAGCTGCAGCAGGAAGCTGGAAGTAAATGCTAAAAGTAAGGAACGATAAAGTAAGAGCAGCAGGAGGGGTTGCATGATGGAGCTGCTAGCATCTCTGAATAGACTATGACCCGTGGAGGAGCCATGCTAGAACAGAGGCAACAAGAAAGAAACCAGAGAATAAGAGGGTGAGAAACAAGAGTGGGAGAAAGAATCTTCTATGCACTGACCCCTACCTCCCAAACCTCCTTTGCCTTTACACCAATGGGCCTGAGTGTACCTTGTAAAGATGTCAAAATGATGACAAAAAATAAATTAAATTCCACAAGCCAACTCTCTTCTGCCTCTGACAATATTTCTAATTGTATATATAGAGATATATACTACTCTAGAGCTTAAAAAAATTGATATACGAAATCATTTAGAAGTTTCACTGGCAATTAATTTGATGTGGAGCTGGGAAACTCAAAGTGTTTACTATCCTGCAGTTTCTTTCCCTATGCATAAATCTGACTCCCTGGTAGTAAACAGTGACAGAATGCTAAGATATAAAGCAGAGCACTATGAAGCATTTAGGGATGGATACTGCCCTAATTACATAGAATCACAAAGTAGTAGGGGTTGGAAGTGATCTCTGGGGATCACCTAGTCCAACACACCTACAAAAGCAGGTTAGCCTAGATCAGGTTGCACAGGAATATGTCCAGATGGGTTTTGGAAGTCTTCAGAGCTTCAATGTTTGCACAATTTTGACCACTCAGACGTATTTGTGTGCATCTGACAACTGGAATTAGAAAATGATAAATCATGTGAAAGAAGTTGACAAATATTTCCTAGCTGAAGTGTTTCTAAATGCCTCAAAGTATCTCTGAAAAGGATAGTAAACAGGAAATATAGACGAATATTATGGCAACTGCTTAGCTACCTTGTTGGTTGCATTCTTTAGATGGATATGATTCATTTACAAAGTCTTGGTTATGAGTTTAACCAGTACTGGAAAATTGCGTAATTTCTGCTTTAATATTTCCCCTGTCTCTTTCTAAAATTAAAAGAAATTCTCAATCCAGTGTTCACATGAGAGAAGCAATGACTATCCCATCAGAAGTTTTGTGATAGAATTAATTGGAGGAGAAAAGGGTGATTTCTAGGCCATGTTAAAATATTCTTTGAAGGTGAGCATTGAACTTAGAAAAAGCTGTTCATAGACTCTGAACCTAAGTAGAATATACAATTAAGTATACAGCTTAAATATTACAAAAATATTTACATCACAAAAATAAATGTCAAAATAATTTTACTCTGCAGTTACCTCCACAACTGCTGTTGCTTGTGTTTGTTTCTCAAAATGCAGAGACCTTCAGGTTTTCTTCCTTGCATCGCCCCTTAAAACTGCTTCCTGCCCCTCTCCCCATTTCTCTTCTTTGGATGACCCTGTCTGGCAAACTGTCTATAAATGTCCATAACACCTGAGGACTGTAAGAATTCACCTTTTACCATGGGATTTGTGCCAGTTCTATTATCTACAAAAATCTCGCTTAGCAGAATGCTGCCTAAAAACACATTGTTTCTGTTCTTTGTCTTGCACAACTGAAAACTGATAGCAGAGCAGTGTTATCAATTCCTAAAACACATTTGCAGAGAGTCACAGATTATGATGTTCCTAGTTCTGTTAATAATCTTACCTTAAAGCCTGTCATGACTCTGGTTGTCAAACAGATGTGAAGATTCTTATTAAAAGTTTCTTTTTCTTTATAGAGTAAATTGTTCTTGTGAAGCAATATTTCCTTGACATTCTCTTATTTCCTTGCCAAATTATGGAACTTACATTGATGACACTTTTCCACTACTGAGTTTGAATGACTGTCAAAATAAAACATTATAATAAGAGAGAGGAAGAGATAAATGCCTTATAACATAGCTAGACAAATGGAAGATTAGGAGATGCAGTTTTTAATTTTCTATTCTGTTTACACCACACTCAGTGATATATTCAGCTGCTCTCTGAAGATTAGATATCAAGGTTATAATTATCTTAGATTAGACAGATAATACTATTTATGAGGAATTTAATCCAGTAATTCACATTGATACATAGAAAAGATATATACCCCTTGTAGGAAGCTTCGTTAGCATCCTTTATCATGGCAAACATTATTTATAAAGATAGCTTTTCAGATTTTTTTCTCCCCCTATGTGGTATATCTAGTATTTCAACCTTTTCTTTTGTCTCAAAATAAAACAAATTGAAATATCAACCTTTCAACTGACTAAACAGTTCTATATCTGGAAGTGTTGCAGACTTTTTCACAAAAGTGGGTTATTTCACTCAAATTCGTGACATTTTTGTATTTTGAATAGCTGTGACTTTTGTGTTGAAAAATATAGCACAAACGTTTTGGTCAATTTATATTTTTGGCAGCATTTTCTCATATTCTAGTGGCAAGGAGAGAAGAGAGAAGGATAACAGCATTCGAATTAATTTTGACCAGGATGCACATGCAGAAATTATGACTATATTTTAAAATTTAGCAATAGGGAATTTTTTTCTTTCCAGCTAGCTATTGTGAGCTATTTGTGAGCCAGCAGTGTGCCCAGGTGGCCAAGAAGGCCAATGGCATCCTGACCTGCATCAGCGATAGTGTGACCAGCAGGAGCAGGGAGGTCATTCTCTCCCTGTACCCTGCACTGGTTAGGCCACACCTTGAGTACTGTGGCCAGTTCTTATGAAAGAATTGAGAATGTCTTAATTTATTAAGGAACTAGATGAAAGATATTTGAAATATTGATCTAGCCCAATAATATACAACATTTATCTTAGCAATCTTGAAAAATGGAATGCAAGAAATAATATTGTTTGCAAGATACATAGAAGATAATGAAGTATTTTAACTTTTCAAGTAAAATTATTAATATATCAAGATGTATGCATATTTTATATGTGTTCAGGTATGTACAACATGATTTTATGATAAATTATTAAATTTATATTATCATAATCTTGTTATGAATATTCTGAGCAGATCTGAGAAAGAATAGTTACTGAGCAGTCAGATTTTAAAAAGAAGTGGCTTATAATGCTCTCTATTTTGCAAAACTTCCATATGCCATCATCATGATCAAATTCATCTAACCAAACTGAACTAAATCAGCAAAGAAAAGAATTTATTGAGACCCTTTGCCAAAGCTCTTATAACCATGGCAAGATCATTAAAATCCACCAAATAAATACTAAGGGAAATTTCCAAATAAATTCCATTATAAACAAGACAGGAGATCATACTGGACAAAGAAGTGCACATTATGAATAAAGGTTGCTTATGTGGGCACAGTCATTCCTATCTGCATTGCATGGTCATAAAGCTATTCATTGTTAGGGAGGACATGGCACCTTCTAGAACTTATCCTTGTGTCATTCCTTAAAAACAATCAAGATGACCATCCAACCCTTCAGTTAGCTGTAAATATCCTAGTCCAGATGCCTGTGTTCCATATGCTCCCATGATAACACTGCCTAACCAGAGGGCCCTTTCTATGCATTCCACAATCAGGTGGGATCTGTAGTCTCACTCAGAGTAGTAAGGGCTACAAGGAAATGGCAATATTAGCATCAAGTACTGGAAAGGTGAGCAAGAGTGTTGATCGCATTCTCTATCCCAGTTCTTTCAGGTCTTTCCTTAAATTGCCTATCCCAGTGATTCTTCTTAAATATTCTAATATGTTTTCATATTAAAGCAGTTAGCAATATGCACTCACATCCCAGAAAGCTGATCACAGCCTGGAGTGCATCAAAATAAGTATGGCCAGCAGGGAAATATTTCCTTCTATTCCACTCTCACAACACCTCACATGCATCTGGCCTCAGCAATCACAGTACAAGAAAAAGATGAACCTGTTGAATAATGAAGGTGGTCATAGGGCTGAAGTACCTGTCTTAGGAAGACAGACTGAGAGAGTTGCCATTGTTCAGAATGGAGAAGAGATGGGTCCAGGGGGACCTTCCAGAGCTTTCCAATACTTAAGGAGGTCCTACAAGAAAGACGGAGAAGGACTTTTTATCAATGATAGGACAAGGAGTAATGGCTTAAAACTGAAAGAGGGTAGATTCAGATTAGATGCAAGGAAGAAGGTCTTCACTGTGGGAGTGGTGAGGCACTGGGATAGGTTGCTCAGAGAGGCTGTGGATACCCAGTTCCTGGAAGTATAAAAGCCTAGGTTGGAATGGGCTTTGAATTTCCAGTAGGATCATCTCCATGATCTTGCTGGGCACAGGGGTGAGACTGACTGCTTGCAATTCCTCAGGTCTTTTTTTGTTTGTTTTTTCTTTTTCAAAATGGGTTATTTTTACCCTTTCACAGTCAGTGGGAACTTCACTGGACTGCCACAATGTTTCAAATATGATGGATAGTGGCTTAGCTATTTCATCTACCAGTTCAGGATCCCTGTGGACACAGTCGTTTAAATGAGAAAAATTGAATGAGCAAAATCATTCCTTATTTGTAAGTGTGCAAAAACGTAGTTAAAAACACGATACATATTTGCCTTGAATATCTCAAATTTTCAACTCTGTCCTAGAGTGTGGTTGTTTGGACTCCAACATCATAGAATCATAGAATCATAGAATGGTAAGGTTGGAAGGGACCTCAAGGATCATCTAGTTCCAACCCCCTGCCATAGGCAGGGACACCTCCCACTAGTACAGGTCACTCAAGGCCTCATCCAATCTGGCCTTGAACACATCCAGGGAGGGAGCAGCCACAACCTCCCTGGGCAACCTGTTCCAGTGCTTCACCACCCTTACTGTAAAGAACTTCCTCCTAACATCTAGTCTAAATCTCCCCTCTGCCAGTTTAAGCCCATTGCCCCTTGTCCTGTCATTGCAGGACCTTGTAAATAATCCTTCCCCAGCCTTCCTGTAGGCCCCCTTCAGATACTGGAAGGCTACTATAAGGTCTCTTTGAAGCCTTCTCTTCTCCAGGCTGAAGAGCCCCAACTCCCTCAGCCTGTCCTCATAGGAGAGCTGCTCCAGCCCTCTGATCATCTTTGTGGCCCTCCTCTGGACCCGCTCCAACACTTCCATGTCCTTCCTGTGCTGAGGGTTCCAGAACTGCACACAGTACTCCAGGTGGGGTCTGACGAGAGCAGAGTAAAGGGGCAGAATCACCTCCCTTGCCCTGCTGGCCACGCTTCTCTTGATGCAGCCTAGGACTCGGTTGGCTGTCTGGGCTGCATGTGCACACTGCAGACTCATGTTGAGCTTTTCATCAACCCAGACTCCAAGGTCCTTTTCCTCAGGGCTGCTCTCCAGCCATTCACCACCCAGCCTGTATTTGTGCTTGGGATTGTGCCTACCCAGGTGCAGGACCTTACACTTGGCCTTATTGAATTTCATCAGGTTGGCCTGGGCCCAACTCTCCAGCCTGTCCAGGTCCCTCTGGATGGCATCCCTGCCCTCTAGCAAGTCGACTGTGCCACACAGCTTGGTGTCATCTGCAAACTTGCTGAGGGTGCACTCCATTCCTCTGTCCATGTCACTGACAAAGATGTTAAACAGCACTGGTCCCAGCACTGACCCCTGAGGGACACCACTTGTCACTGGTCTCCAGGTGGACATTGTGCCGTTGATCGCCACTCTCTGGGTTCGACCATCCAGCCAATTCCTTATCCAGCGAGTGGTCCATCCATCAAGTCCATGCTTTTCCAGTTTGGTGACCAGGATGTCATGTGGGACAGAGTCAAATGCTTTACTCAGGTCCAGGTAGATGACATCAGCTGCCTTTCCCTTGTCCACTATCGCTGTGACTTCATCATAGAAAGCCACTAAATTTGTCAGGCAAGATCTGCCCTTGGTGAAGCCATGCTGGTTCCCACCAATCACCTCTGCTTTGTTTTCCATTTGCCTTAGCAGGACTTTCAGCAGGATCTGCTCCATGATCTTGCCAGGCACAGAGGTGAGGCTGACTGCTCTGTAGTTTCCAGGGTCATTCTTTTTACCCTTCTTGAAGATGGGTGTTATGTTTGCCCTTCTCCAGTCAGCAGGAACTTCACCAGTCTGCCATGACTTTTCAAATATGATGGACAGTGGTTTGGCAATCAGTAAAAGGATCTTACCTACATTTTTTTATATTAAATTTATACTCCTTTTAAAAGGCCTCTACATATACTCACAGTTCATTGGCTTGTTGATGAGTGTGAATGTCAGAGGAGAAAATTATTAACATGTTAGTTTTCCGACTTTAATTTTCCAGACCCATGTGGTTGAGTCCCTTGAGTGAAATAAACATGGTGATAGAGGAAATAGATAAAATTGTCGACCTTTTTCTCTGTTAATTCTCTGTACTCTTGAACTCCAGCAGCTTTATATTTCTCAAGCAAAAGTTTACACCAGATGATTTACAATTTATCTAAACATGCTGAGTGATACCAATGATTTATTCGTAATATACAGATTGTGTATTGTCATTCTCTGATTCTAACAGATTGAGCCATCAGAGCAGCGTTGATGTATGTCTGCCATAAACCAGACAGTTTTATTACATCAGAGATTCAGCTCTGCAGCTGTGTTTAGAGGCAATTCTGTTCAAAATGTGCCTATAACTCTCAAAGCCAACACCAGCATATTTGTTTACTTTCTTGCTCAGTTTGCCAACCAAAAGCTATTTAGGCCAAATTGCACCTATACTTGGCCCTGGGATCTACCAAGTAATGAGTTTGGAGCTTTCTACGTGAGGCACACGTATAACATGAAATTAGGTTTAAAAATTTAGTTCATTAAATGATCGTTTCAAAATTATTTTTGAGTCAAGAATTTGTGATGTGATGAATTGATGTTATCTGTTCTGGCTCAACCATTTTACCCAGAGACATCTGCATTGGCTGGAAATCTCTGCTGGAGAATATGTGGTCTTCAAGGTGTGATTTTTATACTCCCCACAATTCCGGGAGTATAACAAAAAGCTCAAAATGTGCGGATGTTTTGCAGTTATTGAAAACTGTCAAACAGGATCACCTGGCTAGTTATTCACTCTAACATCAAACATGAGGAAAATGGAAAAAAACATTCAGTCTGTGGACAATAAAATATTGGTAGTTGGCAGGATTGTATAGAAACTATGGTGTCAAAGAGACTCATTTTCAGATTATTTTACTAGTTTTCTAAAGAGAGAAGCTTATATGCTAGCGTCTGTGATTGGATCAGGATTACAGCTTTGAAGTAAATCAGCACTCACCCTCATCCTGTGGTTTTCATTTTCCAGAAGTTCATAAGATGGGTTCCTTCTGGACTGATAAAACTAGAAGACGTCTAGGACTGGTTCCTACTGTACATGTACTACACCCACAGAAAACTCCCATGTCCATGTTTCAGTGAGCATTATAAGTAGCCTTAAGTAAAGCCACTGAAATGCATGTAGTGTAAATGTCAGATCCCCAGAGTTATAACCTCCACAGATTCTTTTTGTAGCATGCTACTTGTGGAGAAATAATAAAAGGCAATAAAAAATTATTTCCAAAAGAGCAACACTTCTTGGTTTTGAGTCTTTGGTGGGATGATTCAACTACAACTGGATGAACAAGAATCAGTGCTTCATGTGAACTAAATCCTCAGTGAACATATTTTAAAAATATTAATAAATTCTCAAAAGAAGTTACTAATAAAAAATAAAAATTACAAAATAAAAATATTTCCTTTGGGATCCTAGAGAAACTTTTTTCTGACTGGAGGTGTGTTCCTTAAGTTTCCCAAATAATCAGAAAACCATAGATCAGAAATTTAAAGAAGGCTTCAAAAGACTAAAACATTGAGCAAAACAAACATACAAACAAAAACCCAAACACCCCCACCCCTTAANCTGAATTATTTGGTAAACTGGGTCTAGTTAATCAAAATGCATTTTCATGTGTGCAGATTGAAGGTCATGTATGTTAGGAAAACATGAGGCTCTATCCAGTGGATGCAGTACTGTATCCTAGAAAGTAGCGACTCTGGAGTGTTGAAGGTCACTGCTTGAGCTTCCATAGATGGTTGCAGGTATTAGTAGGGATGGTGAGATGATACCACTCACAGACACAGATGAAATGCTAGTGTTTACCACAGTGCAAATAAACTACTAGGTGCAATACTAATGTATAGTGTTGATTTTTATTTTCTCCATTGCCCTTATTACCATAATGATGATAGCAGATACAAGTGACTAATGATTTCTGAGACAGTCCACTTCTGAAAGACTTGACCCAAATGAAAACTAGTCAGAAAAAGAAAGAAAAGTGTTACTGATTTTGTTACTGTTTGTCACTTTCATTAAAAATGTACTTTCCTAAATTTTCAGAAAACCATTATCTGGTCTATGATAGTCCTATTGTATATTCCAAATCATTTCCATCAAAGCTATAATTTCATTCTTTCTTTCTTTCAGAGTTTGTAAGTAATCACAACTATTGGAAGATTTGCAGAATTACACACACACCAGACACACACACACACACACCAGACACACACACACACAGACACACACAGACCTGTTATGGGAACAGCCTGGGGACTTCAGAACACCAAACCTATTGCAGTCACCTTCTCATTTATCTTGCAGTTCACAATCAATTTCTTCAGCAGTTGATATGATGATGATCTTTATTTTCTAATATTAGGAGTTGTAACTAGATTAACAGCAGGCTATAAATCAAACACAGCTTGAGGCAGAGCAGAGTATCACACAACAAAATCAAAGACATTGCCTTTTCAGCTAGTGGCAAGTTTCACAAACATGTATGTGCTCTTTCAGACATTAGCAAAGAGTTCTTCACCTATTTTTTTTTAAAGTGACTGTCATCAGCACTCACCAGTGATGACTCTAAATATTTCAGAAGCTATTTTCCCATAGTAAGAATGATCTCAGACATAGTCCAGTTTTTCTCATTTCAGATTCTAGGAAAGTACCATATACTAATTGGTAAATTTAAGATTCCCCTAAATGGGAAAACAGTTGTCATTGAAATGTTCAGATATCACCCATTCCAAATGGTGAAGGCTGTTACACTCCAAAGTTTCAGGACATGAGAAATATTTCTCATAAAACCACAGATGTCAGATTTCTCCTTTATTCACACATGAAGGCAACCAAATTTGGAAAGTAGGATAATGTGTGAAGTATGTAAAATATCACTGTGTAAATTTTTCTGAGACAGTTAAAAATATTTTGTTAATCTTGAATGCCACTGAAAGTTTTCTGTCACATAGTCTTTGCCTCTCCCTCTGTTTTTCCTGTTCAGTTTCCAGAGTATCTTGGTAACCTTTCAGCACCTATAGTTGACAGTAACAGACTGAATCCATAGTTTTGTTTCAAAATTTTTCTTTTCTCATCATTAAAAAGGAAGTACAGACATCTGAGGTGTCTGTGACTGTCCTACATGAAATGCTCCAGAAGTCATTCTGAAGTAACAAGGGTACCAAGGACATCACTTTCTTCTTTGTTTCAAGATCAAAATTTTTAGTGTCTAGCTCTTTAGGATGCCTCATTTAATGCCTAATGTTCACACCAGGGCCCAGTTCTGACCCTATCACCACAGAGAATGAAAGGTAACTGACCCCTTAAGCCTGGGATTTTCCTTGTCTTGAACCAACATGATGTGGTTAGCTCCTCTCCTTGTACTTGGAAAGGTATCACAGCAAGGACTTTCAAGAAAAGCTGAATATCTGAAATATCAGAGAACCAAAAATCTTTGAGTGACTGATTGGTTTTCAGATGCAATGGCCTAGTGAAATAGTGCTATACTTTACAGCAGGCTTGAAAGAACAAATGTAGCATTTGAAGCAAAATGAGTCAGTATATCCCACTCTTTTTTGTGCCTGATGCATATGGGTTGAGTCTTGCATGAATATGGAGATATCTAATCAAGAACTGATCAAGATACTGTGTTTATTTCTGTGAAAATGAGAGGATGTTTGTAAATGTCTGTGTGTGTGTGTAACACAATCAACCCCCTGAAGCTTTATTTGTCTCAGCCATGGCAAGAAAAGGCAGAAAAGTAAGTTTATAAATCTATGATGACACTAAGTCAAACAAAAAAAATGATAGAGATAATATAGAAATGTTATTTGGCATTATTTGACAAATGTGCTTTTATTTGTGAAAAACACCTGGGCTGGTGCAAAACTCAGTCATATTAATATCTGATACAGATCAATCTCTTTTTTTGTAATTATTAATGTTATTTATTTGAAGACCATTTTTCTATGAATGTTAGCACCACTGCTTTTGGCTTACTTATCCAGGCATGCAATCCCTTCTCAATGTATTTCCTGCTCTGTTTCTGCCTTAACCTGGATTGCTTTTAGTCTGTGTTATGCAGCAAATGAATTTTGCGCCACTTGGGTTCTCTACTCCAAGATACTATGGAGCTTTATGCTTTATAGAAGATAGAAGCAAGGGAAATAATCTCTTACGCAAAGCACATCACCGCTATTCTAAATTTTGTTTGCATGTTAATTCCTTGCAATGCACAGAATTAAAACAAACAAACAAACAAACAAAAAAAAAACCAAAAAAAAAGGTACTACAAGATAATAATTTATGTACTGCTATTAGGTGTTATAATTTCTGGGTTGATTAAATGCATAAATGCTGACTGAAGAAAAAACAGTGGGTTCACAAATTGCTCTGATTTAAATTTAGCATCTTGAGAATATAGTTCAGCTAAAATAATTATCTAAGACATGCAGGATATCTGCTACATGTTGCGTGGTGAAACATGTTGATTGGATACATGAGGGTAAAGGCTGTCTTCTTCCACACAACTGTATTGTTATTGATCAGTGGGATCCTAGCAGAATCACAGAAATCACAGAATCACAAAAACATCCAGGTTGAAAAAGACCCTCAAATCATCAAGTCCAACCTATAACCCTACTCAATAAGATTCACCTTAAACCATATCCCTAAGCACCACATCCAAATGACCCTTAAAGGCACCCAGAGTTGATGACTCCACCACTTCCCTGGGCAGCTCATTTCAGTGCTTGACCACTCTTTCCATGAAAAAACAGAATCAAAGAGTTAAATCATTGTGGTAAGACCTACTCCTGAAAACATAACAAGAACAACACCACAACAATACTAATAATACTAATAAAACAAAACAAACAAAAACTTCAAAGAAAACCAACCAACAATGACAACAAAACCAACAAAAGAAAACTTAGAGGGTCAAGAGGTTCCAGGTGTAAAAATATAATTCTCCAATTATTTAATAAACCATTAACAATTAGGAGAGGACATGGTACAAGACTCAGCTGGGCAACAGGAGTTTCAGCAGAATTTGAAGGAAGGAGTAGAAACCATCTCAGAGTTTTTACAGAGTTTATGAAGAAGCTTTGCAATACCTACTACCACTATTCCACATTCAGTGTTGTAACAGCAAAAGTGGTTGCTCAGTCATATCTTAGGTGCACTTTGCACCAAGAGTGTGAATGTAAAAGGTCAATTAATTTCATTACACAACAGAAGTTACAGAGCTTGCTGTGGTATCTGGAAAATTCCTATGTCAATGCCCTTAATGGAAGACATGCACCTGAGGGGTCTGTATGTAACTGGGTTATGTATGTATGTATGTATGTATGGGTTTAAACTGGCAGAGGGGAGATTTAGACTGGATGTTAGGAGGAACTTCTTTCCAGTGAGGGTGGTGAGGCACTGGAACAGGTTGCCCAGGGAGGTTGTGGCTGCTCCCTTCCTGGAGGTGTTCAAGGCCAAGGTGGACGAGGCCTTGAGTAGCCTGTACTAGTGCGAGGTGTCCCTGCCTATGGTAGGGGGTTGGAACTAGATGATCCTTGAGGTCCCTTCCAACCTTACCATTCTATGATTCTATGATTCTAATTGCTGTTAGAAAGTTGACCAATCAAAATTTTGTCTTTAAATATAGGCATTAAATAATCTCTAAGTATTCCATTCGAAACAGTATAATGAAACATAATCCAAAATAGCCAGATAACTTGTATTACTTCTTACTTATTTAAATTGTGGTTTTGAAATTTCCTAGATAATAAATGATGTTTCAGAAGCCTGGGAAATAGTGAATACAGTGCTCATTTTGCAACTGAGTGGCTAAATGTTCTTTTTTCCATAGCCTATGCCTAGGAAAAATCCAGAAACTCAGTAACAGAGATAAAATACAATGTTTAGCAGACACAATAAATCTCCAAGCAGCGCAGGAAAAGACACCAAACCAAACCAAAAATGAAAACAAAACAAAAACCTTAGGACAAAAAGCCCAGGACAATAATCAACTTCAGCACTGAAGCATACTAAATATTTCATCACTGTATTAATGAAAGATTGTCCTATACCAAGAAACAGAAAATCTCTCTTATTCTGATTAATTACCTCCAATGTGTTTTATCTCTCACAGCAAAAAAGACACTTTCTTACGACAAACTCAGAAATGGTGAAGGAAGTACAAAAATAATCACAGGAAAGATGAATGAGAAATTACCTTATTTATGAAACATTTGTGAAATAATGCAATCTTTGTAAGAAGCATTTGAAAATGAGCGTTAGTTAGGGAGGTTTCCCTCATGAAGGTGTGCAAAATGGATTTATGGAAGAGCAATGTCAGCACACATGGTTCTGGGCCCCAGCATGTCAGCTTCCTCCTCAAGATGTTGCATTGAAATCCAGCTTTTACAGAAACTGTATTATGTGCTGATAAAAATAGTGGTGGACAGACATCTATGTGGTTCTAAAATGTACCAACTTTGAAATATGGCTGTATAGAATGGTAAGGTGGGAAGAGACCTCAAGGATCATCTAGTTCCAACCCCCTGCCATAGGCAGGGACACCTCCCACTAGTACAGGCTACTCAAGGCCTCATCCAACCTGGCCTTGAACACCTCCAGGGAGGGAGCAGCCACAACCTCCCTGGGCAACCTGTTCCAGTGCCTCACCACCCTCACTGTAAAGAACTTCCTCCTGACATCTAGTTTAAATCTCCCCTCTGCCGTTTTAAACCCATTGCCCCTTGTCCTGTCGTTGCAAGACCTTGTAAATAGTCGCTCCCCAGCCTTCCTGTAGGCCCCCTTCAGATACTGGAAGGCTACTATAAGGTCTCTTTGAAGCCTTCTCTTCTCCAGGCTGAAGAGCCCCAACTCTCTCAGCCTGTCCTCATGGGACAGCTGCTCCAGCCCTCTGATTATCCTCGTGACCCTCCTCTGGACCCACTCCAACACTTCCATGTCCTTCCTATATAAAATATTGGAGTTCCCCTCTCTCCACCCTCCTCAAGATACTCTAGCTCACTTCTGGGAAAACAGAATATTGAGACTCTGAAAGTCAACTCCATCTCAGACACAGGCAGTCATTTGTAATAGTTCAAGAAATTGTAATTTTTATTATTATCAAAATCCACAGATTCACTTTTAAAATTTACTGAATGGATATGAAGGAAAGAAAAAAAAGAAAACATTGTTAAGCTAACAAAATTTAGAATTGATATTCCTAGATGCTATAATAATAGGGGTTTTTAAATCCAGGTATCCAATATTCACTCAAAGATCACAGTGACTAACTAACTTAAGCTAAGCATTTATTTTCTGTGTAAGATCAATATATAAAACAATATTCAAAAACCTAGTTAGAAAACCAAATATTGCAATAAGTTCACAATATTGAAAAAGCAAAGAGTTTACAAGCCACAAAATGGACACTAATGCAAGGAGGAATTCATCCCTCCTCAGTCCCTCAGATTTTTTTTTTTTTCAATTACTTAGTTTTATGGTCTTTGCTTTCCAACACAAATTGATTTAGTTTTAGTTTAGAGTTTCACAGTGAAAAAATGATGCCTTTGTATTAACCATAAAAAGTGTTCAGAATTTACTTAAAGTAATGAAGTAGCATAATCAAGAGTTGCTGAGGAAAAAGGCTATAAAGTACAATTGCACTTTTCCTTCTCTTTATTGCTTTCAAATTATTAACTCAGGCTTTAAAAGCAAGTGCAGATGGCTTCATAAATAATTTTTTTAAAAATAAAGTGTTAATGGCTTTCAGAAGTTGGGTTTACTACAAAATTACTGCAAGTATTTTCTCTTAAGAAGCAAAACATCTGTCCATTCTTCTGATCCACTAATATCTGGATGCAGCCATTAGTGCACAGAAGATCCTCTTCCTAGCAAAGAGATGTTTTTATAGTCAACACAAAGCATTGGGCATAGGGGCAAATATCACTCATTTAACTGGAGAATGTGACTTCACTAACTTCTGTGACTTCATTTGATAGCAAAAGCAGTGAAATTAGAAGACAGTTATTGAAACCTTCCATTTAGTGCCTTATATACTCTCTGTACTATGTAATCAAGCAGGATCACGTTTAGAATGATGTTCATTAATGTTCAAGGATGTTTTTTTCTCCATTCTTATAAAGAGATGTCAAAAATTACTACTTTCTCCCTGCTGTAAATTACTTCCCTGATATATGCATATTTTTCAACTAATGTATATCTCAAGGGATACCTATAGAAAGCTCTGAAGAAAGTTAGCTAAGGCTAATATTTATAGAACAAGCTAAATATAGTTGAATTCATAATGTCAAGAATTGAATTAGTGCTTAAAAATAACTCCATGACATTGATTTCATCATATAGCATAAATTAATCACTAGTTATTGCCAGATAGTCATCATTCAAAGAACAAAGATAGAATCACTCAGTGTTTTTTACTGGTTTATCTTTTGAAGATATGGGCCAAAATTTTAGCATATCGACCAAATCTATTTTATTTTGTAGTGTAACTTTTTGTCAGTCACCCAGCCAGTATTAAGAAAATCTAAGCCATTATTAAAATTGTATGTCACTCAAAATAAAAAAAAAAAAAAGTGCATGTTCATTTCCTGAATAGTCCCTCATAAAACTGTAATTGATTTTATACTCACTAAAAACAATGTACTTGAACTATCTAGGATGCAGTAAAGCAAAACTTGAGTTTTCAGACATTAATTCCTGTTGTAAATCTATGCTGTAAAAAAACTCTGATCTGATACTGCTTTGTATTTGCTAACATAAGTTCACCATTTTTTTGTGTTATAAGTCGTATGGATATATCTAGAGAAGTTCTTCAGTGATTCATGAGCAAATACTAGCAAAAGTCACTGGGACTATTCACTAAGCTTTCACATGTTCTTGAAACTCCTGCTTCTACAGATCTATTTCTGTGTCATTCACTTTTGTAGTACAATTATCTGCACTACAAAAGCCACTAAATGGCCTTTATCACTCAGTAGTATAAAGAAAGAATGAGAGTGGAGAGAATTATTACAGTGTGGATAAACTTGCCTAGTTGCTATATCAATAACAGCCTTTCTGTTGTTTCTGAAAAAAAAAAAACCAAAACACAAACCCAAAATCCCAATTCTTAGCATCTGTGTTGCTTAAAGTTTTGCATATGAATCTTTTTTACACATCTATTTCTAATACATATTTCTTAGGACTGAGTTTCCATTTTCTAATTAAAAAAAAAAATAACGATAAACCTTGGTACTTTTAGTCATATGTGCAGGTCCTTAAAATTTACATTAATTTTTGTCGTGGTTTTAAAGAGCCGACAGAGTAAAGCTCTCAAGAGAATTGGAGAAAAAACAGAAATATATTTGCAGAGAGTGTTACAGATAGAAATTATGAAGCAGATACAGAATCTGTAAGTGAACCCCCTGAATTTTTCCCCAACCCAAAACTAAAACTATCATCCCCAGTGCTCCAATCCTCCCTCCAACCATGCCTCTGCCATCCAAGAGGCCTAAGCACAGCCTCTGGAGGCCCCAAACGAGGCCTATCCTCACATGTTTGTCCTGGTAACACAGTTCCTGCCTGACACAAGGCTGGAGGGGGAGGAAAGGAGAACGAGCTAACCTTGCCGTGAGTTTATGGATAGCAGAATTATGGGATTGAATAACAATCTTACAGTCCCCAGAGGACTCTTTTTAACCTTATAGTTCCCAACCTGGGACAACTTTACTTTTCACCAGCTGTGCATACGATTTGGTAAGAAAGTCCAGAAATATATGTATGAATTATAGCTGTGCATATGCATTCATTAAAAAAGCTACATATATGAAAATATAGGCTGAAATAATAACTTAAAACCTTAAAAAAGATAGGGTGCCTCAAGACTGTATTTTTTTTTTACTTTTTCCATGGTAATTGAGGAGACTCAGGGGTGACCTCGTTGCTGTCTGCACTACCTGAAAGGAGGTTGTAGCCTGGTGGAGGACAATCTCTTCTTCCAGGTAACCAGCAACAGAACAAGAGGACACAGTCTCAAGTTGTGCCAGGGGAGGTATAGGCTGGATATTAGTAGGAAGTTCTTCACAGAGAGAGTGATTTGCGTTGGAATGGGTTGCCCAGGGAGGTGGTGGAGACACCGTCCCTGGAGGTGTTGAAGAAAAGACTGGATGAGGCACTTAGTGCCATGGTCTAGTTGATTGGCTAGGGATGGGTGATAGGTTGGTCTGGATGATCTTGGAGATCTCTTCCAACCTGGTTGATTCTATGAGTCTAGTTTTTTCTGTAATTAAAAATTTTAATTACAGAATTAAAAGTTTCTGTGT
This sequence comes from Eubucco bourcierii, assembly GCA_013396675.1. NCBI lineage: Eukaryota > Metazoa > Chordata > Aves > Piciformes > Ramphastidae > Eubucco > Eubucco bourcierii. The sequence continues at coordinate 123,392 of VWZE01024688.1, forward strand.
GAACAATGAACATAGAGTTCAGTATTTTGGTATGACACAATATATAACTCACCACTAAGATATCAATATGTCATCATTGTCATCATAAAGATAAATCATCAAAGACATCCTTTAGGGAATTCTGACATTTAGCAAGCTGTTTTGCACTAAGTAAAATAAGAGAATCCAGGTTTTAATATGTTGATTTAACATGTATTGCAGATCTGCCTAATGTCTCTCTAAGTTGTCTATGGCAAGAAATAAAGATGAGGTACATGGGTAAAAAGGCAGTAATATCTTATTTATCAGTTCTTATTTTGCAACTAGAAAACTCAAACAATTAACCACATGTCCAGTCACTCAGTATAAAATGTCTTTCAATTACTTCTTCCCTGATGTCTTAATGAAGGTGTTAAAATAACAGTCTCTAATTTCTAGTCCTGGCTTTTAGTTTTGACAGGCAATTTAGGTATTATTTAGAATACACCATTTTTTTAAAAAATAAACTATTTGGCAAAATAATTGATCTAGGATTTTGGAGTGACCAATGATCATGTTAGCCACCTACCTTTCTGTTATTTAAGACCAAGTTCACCAATGGCCTTGATTATTCACCATTAAAAAATAAAAAAATCATAATTTACCCATCTTTGGGACTCTATTTTAGAGCGATGTGTTGGGTATTGAAAGAATATTTTACTGAAAAGTTATCATTTTTTGTTTTAGTCTTTGTGTTTTCCCATTCTCACTCTGTTTGAGTCAAACACTCTTTGCAACAAGGGTAATTTGCAAGGCATTTCTGACCAAACCAACACTGCTGTCTGTGGTTGCCTTCATACATCATTCACAGGGTAAAGAATTTACTGAAACCATCATTTCTATAATAACTTCTAATAATTTAAATAAAGCCAGGGCTCCACACAACCAAATGTTTGCATTAGGTGAAAATGTTACTTTTTTCATGCGATTTTCCGTTTGCAACATCCATCAGTTAAATCCTAGGGGATTCCTGAAGAGGGCATCTAAGATTCTTTCTGTCACAAAAGTCACCTGACTGCAAGCATATGCACTGCTGGAGATTTGTTTTGAGGGCCAAGTGGGTGGCACAGGCTGTCTGCACTGCAATAAATTTTTTCTGTTGCTACTGAACTTCCAATGACTTTTAGCTTGCCTCTGTCAGGCTGCCTCCCTGGGAAGGCAGACAGCTTACACATTGCACCACATGACCACAGGGAGACAGAACACACTGCAGAGAATTCCGACTGTTGATTTGATACTTTCTGTAATTTCCACCATTTTCTGTAGTTTCTGCCATTCCTGGAACATATTTTTCACTAAGTCACTAGGAGACAAAAGTACTGACTATATAGACTTGCTGTCTTGAAAAGGTGCCAGTGACTTCTTTCAAACCTTTGAAGGGTTCTTCACTAATTCACTACAGCCAGTTTATAATCCAGCCTTGATCTAAGCTTAACCACTAGCTAGGAATGTGTCTAAATGTTCCCATTTCTTATCTAGACTGGCTATCAGGGTTTTCATATTGGTATATATATTCTGTTAAAAGATAGTCTTCCAACAAAAAGATAACTTCCAGTTCTAGTTCTCCCCCTGCCCTGATACACAAATGTGTAAAGTGTAAATGCAAAATCAGCATAGAAATGCCTTATCCTAGTGTACCTTATGCCATTTTCTGACACAGGAATAAGCTGCACTTGTTTAAATTTCACTAAATTGGATCAATGACAAGGGAGCTGCCCTTATTTAATCTTAATGAAATGCAGCAATTTCAGTGTTGAAACAAGTTCCAAGTCTAACGAATGTGATGCTGAAAGTGCTGATAGTGAATCTGTCCTGGGATAAATGCAGCTTCACAGCATTCAGCCACAAGCGAATGTTTTTCAAATCCCACTACAGATAAGGTTGATTCTGCCACCATGTTCAGCGAGGCCAGAAGTTCACCTTGGGTAAACAGGCTTTGAGGAGACAATCTATTTACAGAGCTGTGAGCCTCCCCTTTCTGCCATTACTTTATCTCATGTCACTGTAGTGAAAAGATAAATTACTGTGTGCTCAAAGTTAAGCTAATAGAGTGGGACTAGCTGATACCTTTTATGGGCTAGGTCTTCCCCTGATATTTATGCCTTTCCCCTAACAGAGCTGGTTGTTTACCTCATGCAGATGAAGTTTAGTCCTTTCAGTTCTCACTTAGGTCTCATACACTATAACCTAACTCTATCTTTGTAGGACTTTTCATGGGAGTATAACATGAAAATATGAATGCCTTAAATTAAATACAGTCAGAAAAGATGAAAAAAACCCCAGGTTTTGTGGGAAGAGTTCAGAGTAGTCAGTAAATATAATCTTTATTAAAGATTAAAATAAGGAAAAAAAAAAAAAAGGCATTGAAATTAACAATGACCAAATCAAAAGCAACTAAATTGTCCAGGTAAGCTCAGACACTGATGTCAACAACTAAGTGAAAATCTTTAATTCAGTTGAACCTTCCTACTTATTTTTAAAAAGAGAACAAAATAATATTTTAAAATTAAAAGCAAAATATGTTTAAAATACATCATCGGACAATGTTTCTTTTATTTTAAAATATTGTTGTAGTTGAAACTAGTTGTAATAGGACTAGGGGCAATGGGTTTAAACTGGCAGAGGGAAGACTTAAACTAGATGTCAGGAGCAAGTTCTTTCCAGTGAGGGTGGTGAGGCCGTGGAACAGGTTGCCCAGGGAGGCTGTGGTTGCTCCCTCCCTGAAGGTGTTCAATATGTTAATGATGCCTCCTCAAAGCTAGCTGAGGTTCAGTAGTGTTGTGCACTCAAAGTTAGCTAAGGTTCAGTAGTGTTGTGCACTCAAAGCTAGCTAAGGTTCAGTAGTGTTGTGCACTCAAAGCTAGCTAAGGTTCAGTAGTGTTGTGCACTCAAAGTTAGCTAAGGTTCAGTAGTGTTGTGCACTCAAAGTTAGCTGAGGTTCAGTAGTGTTGTGCACTCAAAGCTAGCTGAGGTTCAGTAGTGTTACACACTCAAAGTTAGCTGAGGTTCAGTAGTGTGCACTCAAAGTTAGCTAAGGTTCAGTAGTGTTGTGCACTCAAAGCTAGTTGAGGTTCAGTAGTGTTGTGCACTCAAAGCTAGCTGAGGTTCAGCAGTGTTGTGCACCTACATGTCCTGTCAAGTTGGTGTGAAAAAGTGACAGGAAAGAAGTTGCATTGGTTTCACATTTTGGAAAGTACTCTGAGGACTTTGCAGGTGAAAGTTCCATTAAATGATGCTGAGCAGCACCAAGGCAGTCTGGATTCCCAGTTATCAGTTTACCACAATAAACCTTGCGCTTCTTATGATGTAAAACATAAATGGATGAATACTGAGAAAATGAAAAGATACATGTTACACATTAATATCCTAGTTTGTTTTTCTGATTTGAATTTATGCACCAGGTCAGTATGAAAAAATATCTCCTTGGTTTTTTTTTTTTTAATAAATTGAAATATTTCCTCTATTTTTATATGTTCCTTCACATGGCTAGCTTTCAGGTGCAAAGGAGTGCAAATGCATTTGGTTGATGATCTTGAGACAGTTATTTATATATCACTTGACAGAAAAGCTCTATAAATGTCAAGTTTGTCTGAGCACTTTTATTAAGCCACTTTTACTATGCTATTAGGCACTTTAAAAATAGTTCTATATTAAGAATATTTACTTACATATTTGCTTCATGAGTTCATTAAAGGAAAATTTTGCCTCCTCAATATCAACAACCTGATCTGATGGTTTTGGGATTTTTTTGATAGATGTCTATACCTGAATTTGTCCTGGAAAAGCTTTTGTGAATTCCAGTACCTGCATGAGAAATATTAACAAATATGACTTAAACAACAAAG